>SZWC01039127.1:0-13172 GCA_023375785.1 Penium margaritaceum
ACACCAGTGGAACTCACCAGGTGCGCGGGTCTCGACCAGCATAACCTCAATCACAACATCGTGCCACACTCCAAACAACCTCGCTGTCCTCACAAGAGTGTCAGGCCAAAGCCCACACACCAACAGCCGGGACTTCCTGCTGTTTTTCTACAGCTTGCAGGAGTTTCTCGGCGGATTGGCCATGAGCCCGATTTGCATGTTTTTGCATTGCGTGTCCACGTCTGATGATGGATGCATGCATGTGACCAGTCGTAGCGTCCGTCTTGTGATCCTGCACGTCTAGGTTCAGACGGCATAGCATTCTTACATGTGTGCGCAGAGTTATGGCTAAAACAGTGGTTTTGGGTCAGTTTTAGGACAGCTTTTGGACCGCCGCGTGCGACACCCGCTGTGTGCCGCGGCAGGTATTTATGCCGTGGACCTATTGAGAAAATGCGTGGAAGCTTCCTAGCAACACAGCCGCTGACTAGGCGTTAGTGCCTGGTCAGACGGTGACGACAGTCACAGGTTGTGCACACGACGGCAAGGGTTTGGCTAGGAGACACAAGACAAAGTGTCAGAATGCTTCAATAGCATATGCAGAGAGATAACAAATGACAGGTCCAAGGCATTAATACCTGCCGCGGCGCACGGCGGGTGTCGCACGCGGCAGTCCAAGAGCTGTCCTAAAACCGGCCCAAAACCACTGTTTTTGCCGTAACTCTGCGCTCACATGTCAGAATGCTATGCCGTCTGAACCTAGACGTGCAGGATGAAGAGACGGACGCTACGACTGGTCACATGTATGCATCCATCATCATACGGTGGAAATACAATGCAAAATCATGCAAATAGGGCTCATGGCCAGTCGGCCGAAAGACGCGTGCAAGTTGTAGAAAGGACAGCAGAGAGTCCCGGCAGCATCTGGGACTCTGGAACGGTAGTTGGCCAACTCCAAGCCGGTAGTCCACCACCAGTCGTCGCATCGGTGTCACTAGGGCCCGCCTCAGGGATCTGCACGAGTATGGACACGGCCAAGTGGTCACAGTCAACTGTACACGAACGTCACAAATCACAACACTTGTCATTTGTCATCTCTCTCTGCAAATGCTATTGAAACATTCAGACACTTTGCCTTGTTTCCACTAACCAAACTCTTGCCGTTGCGTGCACGACTTATGACTGTCGTCACCGTCTGATCAGGCACTGGCGCTTGGTCAACGGGAGTGTTGCTAGGAAGCTTCTTTGCATCTTCTCATGGTATCAGAGCAGGGAGACAATTCTCATTGAGTTGCGCAGCAGATGCAGCAGAGCAGCAGCAGTGAGAGTCACCGCTGCAGCAGATCCACTCGGGTCTGTCGAAGACAGCCGGTCGCCGTCGACGCAGCCCACACCCATCACGTGAGACCGTAGCAGCGGCGTTGCTACCGTGTCAGCAACAGTACAACAGTAGAGTAGCAGCAGGAGCAGCGGCAGCATCAGCGTCGTAGCAGCAACTACAGCAGCGCGTGGCGGCTGCAACGAGTGCAGCCGTCGTCCGCAGCTGCAGCGGCGGCCGCGACAATAGCAGCGCAGCGGCAGCAGCGGCGGTAGCAGCAGAGCAGCAGCAGCGGCGGCAACAGCAGCGCAGCAGCAGTAGCGGCAGCCGTAGCGGCAGCAGCAGAGCAATAGCAGCTGCAGCGACAGCAAAGCAGTAGCGGTAGCAGCAGCAGTGCACGGTGACGGTAGCGAGCAGTTGCCGCAGCGCGCAGCAGCAGCAGCGGCATTGCGCAGGCGCTGCTGCCGCTGCTTCGCACGCAGCCACGCAGCTGCTGCTGTAGCTAACAGCACAGCTGCAGCAGCAGCTGAGCGGAAGCTACCGCGTACCTTCCGCACAGCTGCCGCAGAAGCACAACCGCGAGAGAAGAAAAAAGGAGGGAGTCAAGCTGACGTCAGCATTTTTTTTCTTGCTGACGTCATCAGGTCGTACTGACGTCAGCAACCACCTGCTGATGTCAACACCATACTTAGCCAAATTTTTGGCCGGACAGTCAAAACTTTCCAGCGTCTTAACTCCTCGAGAAATGCTGACCTTTTTGAAATCCGACAAACCTGACCTGTCGACCCATACTGAGAGGTGACATGAACTCGTCAAGGGGGAGGAGACAGGTGATCCCTCCTCTTCTTCTTCTGGGATCCTGAGCCCACGCTCGCAGGCCATTGAGGACTTGCGAAGCTAGCAGGATGAGATGCGTCGCCTACAACGGGAGCAGACTGATGCCATCCGCACGTTGACGGAGCTTCTGGGTGCCCAGTCCATGGTCCCACGGTAGGTTCCCGAGGGAGTTGCCAGCATCGCGGATTCTACACATCAGTCGGCTCAGGCACCCGTGACACGAGGTAGTCCGGACCCACCACCCCCTGACCTCCTGGATGATGATCCATTCATGCCAAGCATCACAGGCGACTCCCCGGATCATGAGATTCGAGTTCTTCAGGAGCGCCTCCGTCAGCTGCAGACGGGCACCAGATGTCCTCGGTTACCTCCGGTACAATCGTCACCTGACTATCCCGGTGACTATCCCCTTCCAGGAGTCTTCCCCATTTCTCGTCCTCCTCAACCTTTGGTTGCTCTCCCCACGGAGCGGCAACCCAAGGACTTTGAGACACCACCTCCATGGTACATGAGTGAGGACGGCTTCGACTGCAAGGAGATCCTCTTTCAGGTTTGGGCTACTTCGGAGGGAGTGTGGCCCTACTACCACAGCCCGTATCAGCTATAGACCCAGCACAGGTGCTGACAGCAGCCAGGGCGATGTGCGGACTCCTCTATGCCATGCCACACGAGACCGTCGTCAATTTCCGCTCCTTCCTTGGCGAGGCCGGCACAGGCACTGGCGCCGATCCACGCGGAGGTTGGGATCTGGCCTTATCCTTGCTGGACGCAGAGATGCACACCACTCGTGCAGCACACATTCGTGCCTTCCACTCTCTCCGTCAGGGGCCTGCAGAGCCTGCAACCGATTACTGGCGACGCGCCATGCGCATCTACACGCGCCTTGGGACCTCAGGAGGCATGCAGCTGTGGGCGCTCCGTACGATGATGCTCGGAGTTTGCCTTGAGTACACTGACATCGTCACATGGTACAACGACGCTATCCTCGAGCTCTTTTCAGCCACTCTGCAGCTTCTCCCCTAGGCGCATCAGCTCTTCCTCTAGGTGACTTCAGCCTGCGAGGCAGCCGTGGCCCATCAGGAGACGTCTCTTGCTGCAGCAGTCGTCGCATCACCACCATCTTCCGTCCTGCAGTCTCCTTGTTCATCCTCCATGACATCCTCATCTTCCTCCTCCTCTTTAGCTTCGCCCACACCCACTAAGACACAGGGTGTTGCAGCAGTAGTTCAGGGGAAGAAGAAGAAGGGGAAGCGTGGATCAGGTCAGCAGCAGTCACAATAGCAGTCGTCATCCAGTGGTAGCAGTGGACGTTTTGTTCACTGCTACAACTGTGGAGGCGCCCATCGCTACACAGAGTGCCAGCAGCCGCTTGAATGGACGCGGATTACTCGTGGGCTCCACGCTGCACACGTCCCTTGTTTCACGTCTAGCACGTCATCCTCGCCATCCGCCGGACGCGTGGCGGCCATGACTACAGCTGTTCCTGCTTCCTCACCGGCGAGTAGCAGTGATCCGGACCCACGCGACCGCACCATCGCTGAGCTCCAACACCTTCTGACGCTCGGCTTCCATGGAGGTGAGCCTGTTGTCATCGTTGAGTGGTCCACAGACTGTCTTTCCGTCCGTTCTTGTGGGTCGTGACGACGCTTGTGGGGGAGCACAATCAGCATGTGATGATGATGGGTGTGACTGCACCGATTGGGTTCATGAGTCTCATCTTTGTGCCTTGCATCGTTCCTCCACAGTGATAGCTTAGCGTCCCTCTGATGCCAAGTATTCCATTGCCCGTTGTACAGTGACGTCCACCAGTCGTGACTCCGGTGGCACTTGGATCATCGATTCTGGTGCCACTCATCGCATGACGTGTCGTCGTAGTGATTTTGATGTTCTCGGTCCTGTCACGTTTGTCTGTTCCGTCCGTACAGGCTCTGGTTGGTCCTTGCCAGTCCATGGTGTTGGGGTTGTATGCTCGACGGTCCGTCTTGCCCCTTGTACCTTTCCGACGTGTTGTTTATGCCTGATCTTGAGCTCAGCCTGCTTTCTGTGCGTGCCTGCACACTGATGGGTCTCTCTGTGGAGCATACCGCAGACTTAGCGACAGTGACTGCTACTGACACTCGCAGTGTTGTCCCTCGTGCCTCAGTCGTAGATGATCTGTCTCGCGTCTCTCATACCTCCTCCCCTTGCTCCCCTTCCTCCCCCGGTCGGGTCTTTGTCACTGGTGTTCTGTCTCCGGAACACCAGCGGTTGCTTCATCGCCATTTGTGTCATGTGGGCTCCGATTCTGTGTCGAAGCCCATTTGGACACAGCCAGCTCTCGGTCTTGACGTGACTTCTTTCGAGAAGCCGCCCAAGACCGACTGTCTTTTTTGTGCTCAGGGGAAGATGCACCGATGCACCTACCCTGACTCTCGTTCCCGAGCGCTTCAGCCTCTCGAGCTAGTTCACTCAGACCTTCTTGGTCCTCTTCCAGTCGAGTCCCTATCTGATTGGGGTTGGAATGTTCTGACTCTAACTGACGACTTTACCCGGATACGATGGGTCTACAGCCTGCGTCAGAAGAGCGACGCCGCCCTTGCGGTTCGACTCTGGCTAGTGATGGCTGAGCGTCAGTCCCGTCACACGCTACATACTTTCTGCTCAGATTGCGGCGGTGAGTTCCTTGGCGAGATGGACGGGTTCTTTGCTGAGCACGGGATTTTTCACCAGGTCTCCGCTCATGCTACCCCTCAGCAGAATGGTGTTTTTGAGCGCTGGAACCGCACCATGGAGGATGCGGTCCACGCTATGCGGTCTGAGTGCGGTCTCCCTGAGTCCTTTGTCTTCGAGGGTTTCGCATACATGACTTGGGTTTAGGACCGCCTCCCGCACGGCCCGCTTCCGGACCACATTACACCGTATGAGCTCTGGTTTGGACACCGTGCTGACCTTCGTCTCGCTCGCGTCTGGGGATCCCTGGCCTCCGTGTGGTACACCGAGGACCAGCAGGGGTCCAAGGTCTCACCTCAGGGCCGCCTATGTGCCTTTGTAGGCATTTCCCCGCGGTCGAAGGCTTGGCGCTTCTGGGAACCTACTTGTTGTCGCGCCATTGAGTCACGCGACACGCTCTCTTTCGAGTCTCTCACCTACCGTGACCTGACTTCGATCACGGCACTCTCTGCCACACATGTTCCTACATGTGAGGGTTCTCGGTGGATGGGGGAGACTTCCACGCCAGAGACCTCCTCACACCAGGCTGATGTGTTCGTTCGAGCCTCCTTCACCTCTCGGTCTCCGGCCCTTGATGACCCGGCGATCATCACCGTCGGTCCAGAGACCTTGCCCGTACAGCCTGTTTCACGCCCCACAAGTGCCCCTGCTTCTGTTTCCGCGCCTACTTCTGCGCCAGTACCTGCATCTGCTGGCACTCCTGTTTCTGTGTCTGGTCCAGTCTCGCCTACTCCCGTATCTGCTCCTGCTGGTACTCCTGCCTCTGTGTTAGGTCTAGTCTTGCGTGCTCCTACTGTCACACCCAGCCCCGTGTCCCCCACACACGCATCTCCTCGCACGGCATCACTTGCATTGCCTCAGTCCTCACCAGCTGTGGTCGTGCCTGTCCCTGAGCCTAAGATATGCCCCTCGAGCTCTGGTTACTCCTGTGAGCCAGATGGCCGTCTTCGACCATTGGATTCCGGAGCTCAGCGAGCGTCGGGCCCCACATTCAGGCGCCCCCCTCGCAGCACCGCGAGTGGTGACCCCGGCACAAAGGCCCTAGGCCTGAGTGTCCGCACTGAGCTCACAGAGGTACATCCAGCGTGCCCCGTAGGGCACGATCTTGTCACTCGCGAGTTCCATATCGCTTGTGATGCAGCAGCTGATCTTGTGGTCGTCAGGCCTAGCACCGAGGCGTGTGCCCTTGCCATGCACAATTCTCCCTCTATGGCGCCCGACCTGGGCACCCTGAGGGAAGTTCTCTCATCATAGGATGCTGACGCTTGGCGCGCTGCCTGCAAGGATGAGCTTTGAGCTGTCCGAGAGCATAGAGTCTATGAGCTTGTCGACCTTCCGCCTGGGACAAAGGCTATTCAGGTCAAGTGGATCTTTCGTAAGAAAGTGAAGCTGGATGGCTCACTGGAACGCTACAAGGCCCGCTTGGTCGTCAAGGGGTACTCTCAGATTCAGGGCGTCAATTACAATGACAGTTTTGTCCCTGTCGGCCGCATGATCTCAGCTCGAGCTCTGTTTGGTGTAGTGGCTCAGCATGACTTGGAACTGCACCAGATGGACGTGAAAAATTCGTTCCTCCATGGCTCTTTGGATGAGGAGATTTACGTGGCTCAGCCACTAGGCTTTGAGAACGGTGATAAGGTCTGGTGCTTGCGCAAGTCCTTGTACGGCCTCAAGTAGTCTCTGCAGTGTTGGAACCGTGATATCACTGACACTTTGACATGTGCAGGATATGTACAGAGTGAGGCAGATCCCTCTCTCTTCATCCTACCGACACCCGAGCGGTTCACCGCCATCCTGGTGTATGTCGATGACCTTCTCATTGCGTCTCCGTCCCTGGAGGCCGTGAAGGAGGCCAAGGCTGTCCTTCAGACTGCCTACAGGATGAAGGACCTCGGTCCTGCATCGGTGTTTCTTGGTATAGAGATCGTGCTAGATCGCATACGTCGGACACTGTTGCTACATCAGGCCCGATACGCACGAGTCGTGGGGGAGCGATTCAGCGCCCTCCTTGGTGCAGTGCCCACCGCTTCCACACCTCTTACACCTGATGGGCAGGATGCTCTGAAGGTGGATGATCCCACACAGCTTGGGGAGACAGTGGACGTGACCTTGTACCTCCGTCTCATCGGATCTGTGATGTACTTGGCGACTACCACATGTCCTGACATCGCTTTTGCCGTCAACCTCCTCGCTCACTTCTCACAGGCTCCACGTGCCAGAGCCCTTCACGTGGCTGTGCGAGTGGTACGGTACATGGTCTCCACACCGTACCTCGGAGTCTGCTTTCGTCGGCAGTGTTCGATGGTCCTTGACGGCTACACTGACAGCGATTGGGCCTGGAGCGTGGATGGACGCAGTCGTACTAGCTATGTGTTCCTGCTCGGCGGTACCGCTCTGTCTTGGCGTAGCAATAAGCAGGGCTGCATCTCACGTAGCTCATTGGAGGCAGAGTACGTTGCTTTGGGCGCAGGGGTTGCTGAGGCAGTATGGCTACAGCGCCTGTTTCTTGAGCTTGGTCAGTCAGTACATGCCATTGTGCTTCGCTGCAACAACCAGAGTGCTCTCACCATTGCAGAGAACTCTGGTGTCTTTCACGTTTGCATGAAGCACATTGTGGTTGAGCATCACTTTGTGCGTAATGTGGTGGAGCGACACGTGATCTCCATCATGTGGGTTGGCACCGACATACAACGTGCTGATTTCTTGACGAAGGCACTAGCTCGCGGAAAGTTCCTGGTGGCCATTCAATCTGTTGGGCTTCGCCCCATGCCTGAGAGTGGCTGAGTATGGGATGTGTGTCCGTGTCTCATCTGTTTTACACACACTATTGTACCCGTCCCAGTGCTACACGTGTATGGACATGCAAACCATCGTGTCATGGAGGAGTGTTGTGATTTGTGACGTTCTTGTACAGTCTACTGTGACCACTCGGCCGTGTCCATACTCGTGCAGATCCCTGAGGCGGGCCGTGGTGACACCGGTGCGACGACTGGCGGTGGACTACCAGCTTGGAGCTGGCCGACTACCGTTCCAGAGCCCCGGACAGTGCCGGGACTTCTTGCGGTTTTTCTACAGCTTGCAGGAGTTTTTCGGCGGACTGGCCATGAGCCCGATTTGCATGTTTTTGCATTGCGTGTCCACCGTCTGATGATGGATGCATGCATGTGACCAGTCGTAGCGTCCGTCTTGTGATCTTGCACGTCTAGGTTCAGACGGCATAGCATTCTGACATGTGTGCGCAGAGTTATGGCCAAAACAATGGTTTTGGGCCGGTTTTAGGACAGCTTTTGGATCGCCGCGTGCGACACCCGCTGTGCGCCGCGGCAGGTGTTTATGCCATGGACCTGTCATTTGTCATCTCTCTCTGCAAATGCTATTGAAGCATTCTGACACTTTTCCTTGTGTCCCCTAGCCAAACTCTTGCCGTTGCGTGCACGACTTGTGACTGTCGTCACCGTCTGATCAGGCACTGACGTCTGGTCAACGGGAGTGTTTCTAGGAAGCTTCCTTGAATCTTCTCAGGCACTCTGTACTAGTCAACAACTACATTGACAGTTCCATATCCACCTTCTCGGCCCTCTTGTGTTCATATGAGTTTTCCCATGGGCCAGTTCCTAGGGCCATTTTGTTGCTGGCTGCACATTTGCTGTTTCATAGCTTGATTGCGTAGGGCTCTTCTTCGCGCATCTCCTGCTTCTTTTGAATTCTCCTTCGGACAACTGAGCGGCTCGTACAGTTCATGGGTTCATTGTCGTTTCTGCTTCAGAGCTCCTGCATAACTTGTTCCTGTTTTCAACCAGCTTGGTGGATGTCTTGTGACGATGTACGCATGTCAGGTGAGAAAACACGAGGCAGCTTCCTAGCCTTGTCGCTGCTGTTGACAATGGTGACTGTTGGTCATGGTTGCAAGACACGAAAGTGACCTATTGACTCTGTCCACATACACACACTATCACTGCAAGTGACTGAACTGACATGAAGCTCAAATCACGCACATGGTGGACCGTGCATCCCAGGAGTCTCACCAGGGTGCAAAATTGTCACGAGCTACACCATGTTCAGTTCTGCCTAAGAGCAGAATTGTCGGTTTCAGCATGGTGTGATTAGCAGTTGCTTAGCAAACATTGGAGAGTCACATTCAAGGAGATATGCATCCACATATGCTTGTGGTCGATGTGGTTACCTCTATATTGATATGCATGCCTAGATGGGAGTGTTGGTGTCAGGCACCGGGTTGCTGATTCTACAGGGCCGCACTCTCGCTTGTACTGAAGTGTGAGAAAACCACGGCGGCATATCGCCAACCGGTTCCCTTCGACCCTGGGGTGGCGGCCGGGCCCCACGTCGAGCGTTTTGCGTGGGTGGCCCGGTCGATCTGATGGTATCACCTCGCTTGCCTGTTACTCCCACTTGTTGTTGACTCTCGTTACTTTCTTTCTCACAAAGATTCTAACTCCTTGAGCTTGCCACTGCCATGGCTCTAGCGTGAACCTCCCTTGCATGCTAAGAGGCTTAAGTCGGCAAGCTGTTACTACCTACTGGTATCAGAGTAGGAGGGACCAACCCCTCTGCCCCATCGATCCGGGATCAATTATGGTGCGAAAAGATCGATACACGCAGCGGCACTCATTACCGCGACCTCTCTCGTTTGCTTGAATCCCCTCTCTAGCAATGGTGCTGCCTTACCGCCCGAGGCACGTCCACCTCGTCCGCGCGATTCACGGCCGAGTCTCAATTCCTACACTCGGGTTCATTGCGGCACCGCATCATAGCAACACTGTATCTAACGCTGTGAAATCGAGATTGAGACCGGTCTCAATCTCAATCATCTCGATCTTTCCTCGTCTCGTTGTCTCATACCGCACGACACAAGACAATCTTGATCTGTCTCGCGCGAGATGAGACGAGACCGAGACATGTCATGTGTAGCGCGAGATTGGTACAAGACTCTTGTACCGCAGTGTGGTTGTCGCTTTTTTTTTCTTCCTGTGACCCCTGTCACGTGTGCCAAGGCTGTAAGAGCCAATAACGCACTGGATCTGTCAGCCTAGAAAGCGGGCAGATCCAGTGTGCGAAACTCTGTCTGGTAACGGTCTTGGAGGGTCAACACGAACATTCAAGATAAAATTCACGTAGATCAAATTTCAAAAACAAAATACTATAATAGTCATACTCGCTCGACGTTCAGTGCATAAACAACTTGGGCTACTTCCTGTAGAATGGTCGATTCACTCCCGGTATTTGTTTTTCGCTCTATATCTGGTTGCGCATGCTGAACGCGTCACGTGCAAACATCTCGATCTCTGTTTCACAGCCCTAACTGCATCACAACTTTGCAGAGGCACTCTGCCCCGGCTCATTGCACCTCCACAGTCTAGCAGCTCCACAGCTCCATAGTTCCACAACTCCCCAGCTCCGCAATTCCACAGCTCCGTAGCTCCGCAGCACAGGAGCAACACATCACCACGGAGCCAAGGCATTCTAGCCCTAGTTCATTGCGGCTCCGCAGCTCTACAACTGTGTGGTACCGCGGTTCCGTGGGTCCGCTGCACTGGAGCACCGCATCACCACGACACCGAGGCATTATAGCCCTGGCTCATAACGGCTCCGCAATTCCGCAAATCTGCAGCACCAGAGCACTGCGCCAGCATGGAGCCAAGGCATTCTAGCCTCGGCTTATTGCGGCTCTGCAGTTCTGGAGCTCCATAGCTCTGCAGCTCCACAATTCTGTGGCTTCACAGCTCTGCCGCTCTGGACCATCGCATCACCACGACGCTATGCACTCTTGCCCTGACTCAGTACTTCTACAGCTCCGTAGTCCTGCCGCTCCACCGTTTTACAGCTCCGGGGCTCCACAACATTGGAGTATTGCATCACCATGGTGCCGAGGCCTTTTTGCCTCGGCTCATTATGGCTTTGCAGTTCTGCAGCTTCTCAGTTCCGCAATTCCGTAGCTCCGCAGCACCGTAGCATTGTAGCATCGAGGCACATGAGCAATTTGCTCCACCTCATTGTAGCTCCACAGCACCGCAACACTACGGGACCGCATCACGACGGCTGTCAAACCTCTTAACTCCAACTAGCAGGGGAAACAGCCCCATTTGCGGCCGGTACCGCCACCCTGGCTTCTCTGCCTGGAGCTGAGAAAATCCCAACCTCTCAGTCGACCGCATGTGAGCATGATGGCATCGACGAGGAGCTTGCATACTACGAGGAGAGAGTGGAGAGTGAGGCGTGGTTGTGCTGCCGTCTCTACAGTCCAGGGCAATACCCCAGAGAAGACTACGACTCTTCAGCTGACTATGCGCGTAAAAATGCAGCCGAGGACGCTGCCTATTTCCAGTCTGCTTCTAAGGACTCGCTGAAGATGTAGAATGCACCATCCACGGGACCGCCACGCTACCATCATCCTCCTCAATCTCCTGTAAGCCCCCCACTTCCCATAGGACACGTAAGCAGAGTCGTCACGCCCTCCCTGGTTGGGTGGCACTAGCAGCCCTAGCAAGGACCCGTAGTCCCTCCGCTCCTTGTCGTGCTACATCTCCAGTAGCATTCGGTTCTGTAGCCGCCTCCTTTAGACCCTCTGACATTTTTTCTGTACTCGAAGCTACGCTTGTCTCCAATGTTGCTATCTCTACTTTTTGTCCCACAGCATGTGCCACACGTACTCCTACCAGCACGGCTACTGGTGGGGCTATTGACACTTACACCACTGCTACAGTCGATCACAGATCTCTTGCAGCAACCCCAGTCAATGTTGCCACATTTGCCTCCGTAGCAGACGTAGTAGCAGCGAAAGAAACGGCAGCATCCACTTCCCTCTCCAATGACGACATCTCCATCCACTCCTCTATGACTCAGGCCTCCTCTATAGCCTCATCGGCATTCACTCACCACATTTCCATCCTCATCTCCACAGTTGCGACCATCTCCAACCTCACCGGTGCTGCCCTGACTGAGATCACATGTCTCACTGCCTCCACGTCCTCCTCTGTAGTTGTCATCGCAATAGCACCAGCAGCAGCAGTAACACTTCCACCCCTCTTTGCCTTGCATCTGTAGGGTGAGCTTGGAACATTCTCCTCCCTCTTCCCTTTCTCTCTTGTCTTTGTGTGAATGTGTTTGTGTGTTCAGGTCCGTTGCCTTCCAGTACTACCTGGAGCGCCAGAGCCACCATGCTTTCCCATGCCCACTCAGGCAGGGGAAACTCTGCTAAAAGTCTCTTGGCCGAGTGCGCACCTTTCCACCATGATAATCAATAAGCTGCACTGCAAGTGGGTTTGCAGGGAGAACGCATTGTTATGCAAGCACCTCTCACTACATAGCGCAATGAAGAAGAAGTTTTGCGCATTGAGCACGCTGATCAGGAAGCTTTTGCTGACCACATAGCCAACCTGGTCCTCAACCGCCTCCAGCCCACATTGCGCTCCATGCCCTCTGCTTCCACTACTATTGGCATTGCTGCTGCGTTCTCCACCTCGCCCGCTTCCAAACGTAATGCCTCTAGCTCTCTTCCTTTTGACCCTCTTGCAGTCGCTACTGATGCAAGCACATCCGCCGCCAAAGGACTGGCATTTCCCATGCATTGCAAGCCTGACTCTGATTCTATGCCATCGTGTTTCATCTCTAACTTCACCTTGTTTTCTTGGGATATTTGCTTCAGTACATGGACACGGGGTGAACTGCTTTGGGGGTACTACCATAAACCAAATACCTCAACCAAAATCCCTTTTGTTCCCAATCGATATTGAGTGTGCCCGTGCTGTTCGTGCTCTCATCCGTGCTAGACCCGATGATCTCCCTAATGAGATTGGGTCCTATTATTCCAACACGCACGCCGCATGCCTGCTAATCCCGTTGGCACATACGCCCCCATAAAGTGTCGCACTACTGTCACAGGCCACGCAACACAGAGTTTCCTAACAGTCTTGTTCAACACATTGTCAATGCATGCTGATGAGACTGCGGATGTGTATTAGGCTTGTAGTATTCGCGTGTTGTGTGACCTGGGCAAGACACCACCCAAGCAGCTCCTTGCAGTTGTCTCCATCATCAACGGCCTCATCCCCACACTTGAGGGAGATGAATACCACAAAGCTAGAGCGTCTTACAGCCGAGCCCGTCCTTGATGATGCTCCACCCGGCATTGGTTCACTCTCAGAGTTCACCTCCCAGTGCGTTAAGACTAGTGGAGCGCATTGCACATCAAAGGCATCCATTATGTAGCAGTCGCACCTGCTACCACCACCCTTCCCTCCTCTACCTCATTTTCCTCATCCTCCATACCGACCACCTCACTGCTCAGTTAGGATGGGGGGGGGGGGGGGGG
>SZWC01039133.1:1228-13166 GCA_023375785.1 Penium margaritaceum
GAGTCGACTGCGACCATGGGCAACGCCGTCGGCGAACATAGCGGAATCCGACCACGTCACTGCCTTGCGCTCTTTGCGTAAAACCGACTGCTACTCGGAACTTCGACGATGGACGTTGGTGGACCACATTGCTTAAGCGACAAGAACCTTATTTAGTCTGTTTCTCGTGATTCAGAACATCGCGCGGTATCTTCAGTAAGAAACAGGTTATTCGGAATCTCCAGAACAGAGCAAGGTCAACAGAGACCATTCCGGAAAACAGTCAGGATGCACATCTGTAGGTCATCCCGATGAGCATAGTGCAAGTGTAGGTTTTGCATCAGAATTTTTTTCCTTTCCTAAATAGCATTCAAGTTTAAGGAAAGGTTTCTAGGTCAATCATATATTCCAAAATCTTTCTAGGTCCCATGAACACGTACAACGAATAGAACATCAAGAAAAAAGCAGTAATGCACTTTTTCATGGTTCGAATCTCTAAAACTAAACACGAGATAGAATAGATAATTTTTTCCTATTGAAAATTAAACCACAATCCTTGCATTATTATCCATAATCATGAGAGAAGAATTACAATATATTGTACATGGTTAGAAATTAGACCCGTGGTCATAACTTAGCTCCGTGGTCATAACTTAAATCCATTTTCATAGTTGGAATCCAAGTTATAGAGCAAATGAAATTGAATATGTACAGAATATTCCTTTTCAAATGTGAAAACGAAGAGATCCTAGCCTCCCCAAAGTGCATGAGGTGGTGTAATGTGCTATCTTAGGCAAAAACCAATGTTAGAATAAAAAATTTCTTTGACTATTTAAGCGACGTATGGTGTTCAGATTTTCATTAACATAAATCCCCACATTTTTGGCAGACATAAAAAATACTAAATGAATACATGTTACGCCAGTCCAAAGTGTAGAGGTTCATAGTTGAAAATGGGGCTTGTCACTTTTTTGGACAGGGGTTAGTTGGGTAACTTCAAGTAGCAGCAAGTATAGTTCGTTGTTGTAATTGCCAAAACTCGGCAATGTATATACAAATAGCAAGTGCAAGAGGAAAGAGACTCAATTGAGCCATTCCGTTATCTCACGATTCGCGTGACGCAAATCCTCGTTCTAGTTTGATTGTTCGCGAAGCTCCCCGTCAGTTTGAAGGGAGTTTCAAGGAAAATTCCTTGGTTTGCAAGGTTATTTGATGTCGTCTGTGAAAACTCCATTTGTAGTCTTGAGACATCCAAGAACATCAAGAATATGCTCCGACGAGTTCCAGAAGCAACCTGAAGGTTGTCCTCAACGCATGAGGGTTCATGAGTATTCAGGACAATGCCCTCGAAGTGTAGAAGAAGTGGCCATGACTAAGTCACGATGTAGGTCGAGAGCGGCGGAGCACATTTTAGGCTGCTTCTAGGTTGGGGCCTTGTCTATGCCATCGGCATAACACTTCCCCCCCCCTTCAAACCGCGACATCTCGACGCGTTACCAATGCCTGGCCGTAGTCAAGCTTATTAACCATCAATGAGAGGATCAACGTCTGAAAACAAGTTGTACACAACAAAGCTTTTTTCTGGTACATCATGTTTCTCCCTTTTGATCAAACATTGATCTTTGCCTCCTCATCATCGATGATCGAGGATTTCCTCAACTACATACTCGTGGTCGCTGTCTGTAATCGTGGATAGCATAGCATGTGCCACGCGTCCTAGAAAATCTACTTCTACATTGATCTAGTGTTGAACTTTGCTGGTGTGGAAGACCCGGTGAATCCGCATGTTGTCCGGTAGTCACAGTTTTGCGAGGACAAGAGTGCGCATCTGAAAAATGTTGAAAGGCCCTAACCACCAAGGTTTGAGCTTTGAATACTTGATCTGTAGAGTTTTACGGTGGCAGAGTTGAGCAAACCTGCGATGGTGGTCTTAAACTCCTTGGTTTACCGATGTTAATTGTCTCGCCACGTGATAACTGCTTGAGTCTTGAGTTATGGTTCATCGTCATATTTTAATATGCAGTGTAATGTGTGTATATGATGAGGTACAACATGACAAAATTGTTTAGGTATGGGAAAAATGTATTGTTCTTTGCTACCATGAACGTTGCAAGGTCGGTTGTGAGTCCAAATGCCATAATCGTGAACTGAAAGTGACATTGACACATTCAAGAGTTAGTTTTTGTAATATCCTTGACTAGTATGCAAATTTGGTATTAGCCAATGAGTCAATCAATTTTGCTGAAACTTCTAACTCCACGTAGTTGGTCAAAAAGCTTTTCTGCTCAAGGTATAGGGTAGAAATATTTATTTTGATGTTGTTCATTGGATTGTGATCCACGCACATCCACATTTTTCCACTTTTCGTGTTTACCAGCAAAGATGGTGCTATATACATGAAAACGGATGATCGGATGAACCCTTGTGTCAACATGTCATCTAGATGTCACTTAAGCTTCATGAATTTGTGATCAGTCATCTGGTAAGTTTCCTTCAATGTTGGTCTAATGCTGAGTTTGAGCTCAACTCGGTGGTTAATGTCACATTTGGGAGGCATGTTTCTTAGTTGTTTGTTGGGAAACAGCCCTTCAAATTGTTCTAAAAGCGGATTGATCCTCTAGCACGTTCACAAACTTTGATGCTCATGAGACCGACGAGGGTGATGAGGCCTAATGCTAACTTTTTAAGGTCCTCCATGTAATCCAACATCCCCTGTAAATATCCCAAAGGTTCTTCATGAGTTTGCCCTCGTTTAGGTGTTTACCCCAAGGTTTTGGATTCCACACCAAGAACTACTAGCATTTGGTTGAAGGAATGTGCACTCCTACCCATGTGTTCTAGATGTTGTATGTCCACCTTACAAATGTCATTTTCTTATGTGGGCTCAATCTAACTTTAGTAGTCCATTTGTTGATCTTTATACTCCTTCATCATCAACATGTCATGAAGCTTGGATGGGTGCCTTTGAATGCATGAGTTCCTCACATTCTCTTCTTCCATCTCAAGAAACTACATTGTTTCCTATTTTTAATTCTATCAACCCTCTCTGCACATTTGCCTTATCTCCCCCTCGTTTGGCCTTCTTTATCTCATTTGTGCCACAACCTTGTTATGTGCATGTATTTTACAATTGCATCTCCATTTCCGCGGGCATGGATCTTCTTGCTCCACAAACGTAATTTTCTTTGCCAATTCGCATGGTAATGCCCCACCTTCTCCCTATGTTCCACATGAGCAATTTGTGTTTCGCTTCTCCCTCTTAACAGCTTGAACATTTTTGGGTTTTTTGTGGCTCTTGTTATCCAGACTTTGCGATCTGCTCGACACTCTACTTCGCGTGCAAGGGATCACCCATTTCCTTTAGGGTGTTCTTAAAACTTTTGCCCTTGTCCCTTCTTCCCCCCCATCTCCTTTGTTTTCTTCCATCTGACCACCTTCCCTACGTTCCTCCCCTTACCATCTCCATCTACATCATTCTCCCTTCCTCCATGAGTAAGTCATTGTGTCACCATCCTTCCTCTTATCTTCCATCTGTTCATCCTTTATCCAACAATCAATCGTTTATTCATCTGTCCGTCCCACCATCCATCCGATCGTCTATCCCTCCATCCGCCTTTCACTTTTCCATTTGTTTTTGCATCATTGATCCTTTTTTCTACAATTCAGTTTGTCTCACGATCCTCCCTTCCATCCCTCACTACGCTTTTGGTAATTAGCTTCTTGTAACCCCCCCCACTCGATTCTTCCCCGTCTTTTTAACCACATTTTGCCCTTCCTCCCTGCTTTCTTTCCTTCTTACCTTCGTTAATCCCTCGCTTTCTCCATACATCCATCCCTTCCTTTTTCTTTTTCTATCCCTCACATCATACCTCCTTCTATCCCTCTCCTTATCTTTCTCCCTCCATACCTTTCTCCCTCAATCCCTCCCTCCCTTGGCTCCTTTGTCCCTTCCTCCATTACTCCCGCCCTCCCCACCGCTCTCCCTTGCTCCTCCCTCCCATTTGCCCTCCCTCTTTCACTCTATCACTCTCCCTCTCTCTCTCTCTTTATCTGTTGATAGTGGTGTTCCATCTGGCACCATAGTACCCTCCTCCATTGATTTCCCCTTTTCCTACACCTCCATCCATCTTTACCTAACCACAATCCCCCCCTCTTACTCTCTCCATCCTTTCAATCCATGTATTTCCCTTCATGTCTTTTTGTCCTTCAACCCCTCCTTTCTCACCCATCCTTCCACACCACAACTTTCCACTCCCCTCTCTCCCCTAACCTACGCCTCCCCATTCCCTCCCTTTATGCCCAAGCCCAACATCCAAGATGGTTAATCATCTGCAATTCCATGAAGAGCACTATGTGTATAAAGCCTTCATATGATTTAAGTTTTCATGGAACTTGACCCATTCCACTTATAGCAAACTAAATCTATTCTAAATTTTGGACATGGTCATAGGTCTTATAAGTATGAGATATAAATGGAACGATCTTCTAGAAGGTGAAATTCATAAAACAAGTCTCGTTTGGGTTCAAACTGGCATACGTTACTGTGATAACTTTCTTGTGGAATCGTTTGTTACCTTTTACTACATTCTTCTTCAATGCGGTAGTTCCTAAACCTGATGGTTTTTTTAACACATCCAAATGTTGATAAATTTCCCCCTCACCTCCTCGATTTATTATAGATAATAAATGAGGTTGTGCATTATGTGTGTATCATCTCATGTAGGAAACTATTTTTGGCTATGTTCGCTTTTAACTTCAACCAATTGGCAAAAGGACACAATGTGTTTGGTTGAATATATCTAATATCAATGAACGGTCTTAATGGTGAATTATACAAGCATTCCACTGTCCCCCCTTGCACCATCAACAGATTCCATTATGTACCTTCCTATGTATTTGGTTAAGTACACAAAATTAACGAAAGTGTTCAATTCCTTCTAAAGTTTATTTTGCTCCTTTGACAGTTCTCTTTTTTTAATCCATTCATGTAGTATGATGGACCACTTCTCAATACACTATGCAAGCTCAGTGTTTTAAGGGGAAAAAACCAAATGGAGTTCATCTTAGATTCTACATGAAACCAAGTGTATTGGGTAAGTGTATAATGAAGTGAAAAACTATGAGTTTGCAAGTTATAGAGAAACTTTATAATGGTCAACACCATTTACTATGAATTACTTTTTTTAAGCCCATAGGTAAAATTCTAAGAGGTTTTCATCCAGTGATAAGTTTATTTTTGATATAACCAGCTTTCAAGATATGATAACCTAATTTTGACAACAAACCTTCAACTTCAAATATACTCAGAGTTGAATTTTCAAATGTTTGAAAGGAAGAAATGCACAACAATGACCGGTGTAAATGTGGGATATTGTTCGTGGCCCGTACCTGTCCACCCCTTAACACTGTCATTGTTTACATGAGGAGTGTAAATGATGATGCATATAATCGTATTTCCAAAACTTTTAGAAACATACTAACTTGTTTTAGCTGCTACTCATTTCTTATAATGTGCTCACTTCCTACTTAATTTCTGTACTATTGTTGACCCCACCCTAAAACACAGTTCGATACATTTCCCCAGTACTATTTCTCTCTTTCGGTAAGGGTATGGGCGCATGGACAAGACTGTTGAGGACATTTTGGTCGCCCCATCTTCCATCCCCCCACCAACGAAAAAACTATAGATTGTGTATCAAGAAAACATTTTGTGTTCTAAAAAAACTACAATGCAATTTATGTAACAAATTTCTTTGGAAAATAACACGTTCTACAATGTTCCCTCGCATTTTGAGTGTAGCTACTTCAGAACACCGATAAATTTCAATGATGAAATAATAGTTTTTAGTTGAAATTTGAAAATGGTATGAATCGATGCAAACCTCATTGCAAATGGTGTTTTGATTAATTGAAAAATAGGATCCCTTCCACAGGTTTGAAGGTTGAAATGGTCCCTCGGAGAAGCCAAAGCTTGAGGAGTGCTCCCATGCGAACAATTGTGAAGGAATCACCTTAATGGTAACTTCCTTAAGTCCTTATTTCCCCCTCCTCATCACTACCAATAACACTGAATAGAATGCTACTTCATTTGAATGCCTACTTTTACATGGGAATCTTCCTTGGATTCCTTCTTGATCAATGATATCTATGTCTATTGAGGGAGAAATTTAAACAATAAAGTTTGTGCATGTTTAGGGGTATCATCGGGTAATAGATCAAAGGATTCTACAAAGATAATTATGTTCCATAATCGGCAATGAATTGAAAATGCAATTGAAACGTTTTGCTCAAATCGAGTTGCATGCTTAAGGTGAGCTAATCATTAAATCAAGTAATAACATTCATGTATTTTGTGAGACAGATTGAGACATTGGAATATTTTTTTCCCTTTAATGCATCATACCAAGGCAATGATTTGACAGTGTGTGTGATTTTGTCTATCGATATGCTGCCACTTGATTCTTACATGTATTTATCTGTGCATTGTAAAAATCGTCCATTCGTTCATCCATCCTTCTTATTCTCCATCACACATGTTCCTTTCCTCTCCTATAATCTCTCTATTCCACTTTTTCTCTCCCTCTTTCTCTCTCACTGTATCTTCTTTGTAGCCACTTTCATCATCGCTATCTTCATGAAACTTGTGGTCTATGTTGTTATCACTGTGATCGTAACTTCCTTACATTCACAACCACTTTCAATGGCATTTTCACATTCGCACTCACAATTACCACCACGATTGTATTTGTTATTGCATTCACCATCACCTTTGTAGTTGTAGTTACATTCACCATCACCGTTTAGGTTGTCTTTGTTTGCACCATTTTGTTTTCTATTAGCCCCCTCCTTATCCGTGTCTTTCTCAATCTCGTCAATTTTTTTGGCTTCCTAGCGTCCTCATTCTCTATTGCCCTCCTTCCTCTCTTTCCTTTTCTTAGTTTCAATCTCTCAATGTCGACCATTAAAAAGGTGATCTGATGTGCAAAAAAAGGAAAACACAGTATTGAGTGGCAACAATCACAAACCATGGAAATGCAACAAAAATAGAGAAGTAAGATGCATGAAATGCTTATCACCATGTGTGCTACTATCCTTTGCCTTGAATGGTACAAGTGGAGCTTTAGCATCCTAGGTTTTGGTGATAAAGGGGGGTTTTCCTAGTATCTCACAGAAAACCATGCATGATAGACCGTTGTTCATGTCATAATGAGAGAGGAAGCAAGAGAGGGAGCAGTGCAACAAAGGAAATGGTGTAAAATATAGAGGTTGTGCACGTCCACAATGATTAGATCTCTTATAACATGATTGGTACACTACATGAAAAATCCTATGGATTACATGGATACCTAAAAACGTCCCACGTGAAAAGCTATGTAAATCAAGCCCTCCCTTTCTCATGCCACAATCTTGAGGGAGTGGACGTTTTCCTTGGTGATTTTCCTAACCTAAAATACCTAAAAAATCGCAAATACATATTTTTGTGTATAAAAGGACAACACGGTCATTCTACAAGAATTTAAGAATCAATTTCTTGGAGTAGAGGAACACACACCAACATCACTTTTAATGAGAAATGAACTACTCACGATTCTCTTACCATCCTTAGGATTGCTTTTGTGCCTCCACACATAAGAAGCCTGGAAATTATGTGGTTCATTTCCAGATAGTGGTCGTAACTCACCATAATCAAGAAAAGAGTGGGAATGAGAAAAATGTTCTTAGTGCTCATGCTTCCATGTTTCCATCGGTAAAAATATTTCTTCATGAAAAAAAAACCTCCATGATGTCACTCACCTTTGTATGGTGAGTATCATCATACAGGTTTGATTTTATTCAAATGTTATCGAGTAAGAAGAGATTTAAAAGGAATGTTACCTTTTATAGCTTTATGATGTTCGAAAGCTTTATCCTCCTGTAGGAAGGAATCCTTGCACATAAAAACATGTTATGCAAAACTTGGCACCACACATGAGGAAGATTCTCCTCAAAGTTTGTCAATTCTCTAAGACAATATGCATAGAAGGAAGTGGCCATTGTACATCTCAATGATTCTGTCCGACATGATAACCATAAATCTCTAGATTATCATACTTGAGTTCCTTCACAATTGGTGTATCATTGAATTCTACGGATGATACAAGAGTGCCCATGTCAAAACTCTTTGGGAGCTCATTTTCTAGACCCTTGTTGGACTAACACTTGCGTGCTAGTATAAGTGGAGGATGCTTCATCACTTGGAGACAAGAATATCTCAAAGGCCTTTGAGATATTCTTGTCTCCAAGTGATGAAGCATCCTCCGCTTATACTAGCACAAACGCTTCAGGAATTCCTCAAGAATGTAACGTGGATGAACAAGGTTTTTCCTTGTGAGATGTCAAGCTAGCTTAGGACTTTCTATATTGTTGAGTTCATGCTTGTAGCTACTTACTTGTAAAATAGTTATGGCTTGTATTAGGAATCAATGAATTGCATTATCTTCTTAGTAAGTGTATTATTTTTTGTACTACATGCATACATGTCACTCACGTCCACTCAAAAAGCATCAAAGTGTACACTTTACTCCCAGACTCTCAACCTTTCTGACATACAAACTTTGACATTGCACCCCATGCTTGTTGTTAAACTTTTAAGGTTATAGATTCCTTGCAATGATCAGGATAGTTTTGAACAAATAAGATTAATAGAAGAAACCGTCAATTTTCCATGCATGTATGTGAATCCTTGAGCAAGGACGAGGACATGAGCCATGAAAAGCATGTGTTCACCGAGCCAATGGTGAAAAGGGTCAAGGGTATGTTTTCAAATGTATTAAATCTTCTGAAAACATCTAAAGATGTTGTCAAAAGGAAATGTGGTTTTGGTCAGAAGAATGTTTGCTAGTGTCGGATTGGTGTTGTTGCTCGTATTATATAGGATTCTTGTTTCCTATAGGATTTTTGTGTAAGAACTATGATGGAATCTAGTGTGTAGTTTTCTCATGTGTTGATGCTGAGTGGAGATGTGCCTTGTGCTTTGAGGTGAGGGCTTCTAAATTTTAAATTTTTGTGCTCAAGAATACATTGGCCCATGCTTGGTGGTTATGGAACATACATTATTCAAATTTCTCCCTGCATAGATTTCACAATCAATGATGATTGAAAAATATATGACTACTATCCAATGTCTTAAAAAATTTCAAAGGTTATGAATAAAGGATGTATATGTTAGTTGTCATTTGATGATCCCTCCATAATGATGTACAGTCGTCACATTTATTGAATTTTGAACCTAGTATCAATGCATTTGGATTAGATTAAACTTAATTTTTTTCTTTACTGAAAATTATTGCAGGATAATGATTGGTGAAGGATGTGAGAAAACTGTTCCAGTGATTTTGGATAACATTTCCTTGTAGAAATAAAGTTATAACATAATGTTTTTATTAGAATGCGAATATGTCTCCCTTTTGTAGAAAGTATGCAAAAGATGCCCCTCTCCATTTGAAGGAAGCAATAACTTACCCATTTGGGATACATTTTAATGTTACCTTCTGTAGCGTAAACATTGGAATTCTTGACTATGGAATGTTAAGATGGTGCAATATGGCCTCACATGTACTTTCGCCCCACTAGTTGTTTCTCCTTACGTTGAGGTCAGTTGAGGTGGGGAAGGAAGCCCCTTTCCCTTGTTTGGGAGGGGGTGGAATCCACCACGCCTTTGAGGGAGGAAACCCATCCCTTGCCCTTGCTCTAGTGGGAATAGAAATCCATCCTCGTGAGGTTGGCGGGGGGGGTGGGGTGGGGGGGGGGGACGCGTCTCCCCCACCGCCATCAGTTTTGATGTGTATGCTCATGTGAGGGTCTTTTTCAGTCATTGCATATTTTCCTTGGAATAAGAAAGCATTCAATAATCTTGTCTTGTTCATTAAGGAGAAAAAATGATTGAAACAAAAGAGACTACATTTTTAATTTCAGAATTTTGGCAGATCACGTGGGAGTTCTAGTTGTGGGGTACATTTTCGGGAGTGTTATGTGCAGGTTGTTTTATAGTGACATTTGTTTGGTGCAACCTGAGTGGGGTCCAGTTTTTTCATGAGTCCGTCTNTGGAGCCGTATCTGTAAACTACTAGTGAGGCATGAATACTATTGTACAATTTCTTGGAGAAAGGGACACATTTGTATGTTATTTTGGAAAGTCTACTATCTGCGTATTTCCCTTAAGATCGCGTCCTGCACTTGTAGCGAATCTCGCTAGATGCCATCTGCTTGTTCAGACGATGTTGTTCTCTCGGTCCATTCGACTAGTCGGCAACGTCCGAATGGGACACCAGTGTGCGCAGAAGTGTCGTGTCAGGCAGCACGCGCCAACGAGCAGGTGACACCTGAGGTTTCAACTGCCACGTCACCCAGGACACGGCCAACGGGAGAAGGCATGCAACTTGCTTGCCGATGAAGCAGTCAAACCAGCATCCACGTCAGCATGGATATGCCATCCAAGCAGTCGGAATACAGGGAAGCTGACGCAGCCTTCGGCCGCCACGTCAACCGGCCAGACCTCTGCCACGTCAGCCCCGTCATCACCCCGGTCTTGCACAGCAGGTCCAGCCCTAGGCTGAAAAGCTTTCGGTCGGACATTGCGGAGATCAAGCAGCGCTTTGGCCAGGTGAAGGCGGCGGATTTCAGACTGTCCCTCCAGATCGAGCGGCAACAGCAGCAGCAGCAACAGCTTCAGAGGTCTGCGTCGGAACACAGACATCGTGGAAGCAGTTCCAGTGGAGGCGTCTGCGTCTGCGGCAGCGGCGGCAAGGTAGCATGCTTCTGCGCTAGCAGCAGGACTGTTGCGAATAACGGTTGCGGCAGCTCTTCAACGTGCCTGTGCGCGATTGGTGGCGGTGGCGGCGGTGGTGGTGCGTGCACGTGCGACAAGGAGAACGAGGGGTTGGGGAGGCATGGCCGCGGCATTCAGCCGTACCAGCCGCCAGGGCTTCAGAAGCTCCTGCGCTCCCCTCTCATGTCGCCTGGAATGAGGGGGACCCACAATGGCAGCGTCCCCCTCACTTCTTCTGCCGGCAAGGGACCAAACCTTCAGGCCAGAAGAAGCACTGGGGCAGAGCAAGGACTCCTTCAACGTTCTTCAGAGTGCAATGCAGCACATTATCATCACGAGCATCATCATCATCAGCAGCACCAGCAGCCGCAGCAGCAGCAGCGGTTGCGGCATGAGCAGTCCCCAGTTGGGAATGCAACTGGACGACCAAGTGAGCACAGTACTTGCAGCCTCAGCAGCAGTAGCAGCAAGATCAGTCCGGCCAGCTCAGGCTTGGCGGCATTCTTGTCGCGGAAGCCAAGTGCTGGCTTGTCGTTTTCTGCGCCATCGTCCCCTGCTCTCCGTCCTGCTGCTGCTGCCGTTGCTGGACCTCCACCTCCTCACTCGTCTGTACTTCTGTCCGGTACTTCCTCCTTCCCGCCTACTGCCTATGGGATGGCAGAAGCCACACCGTCGCTGCAGCAACATGTTCCGTCCCACTCATACATCGAGATTACTTTGGGCAAGCAGCGGCAGCACGGGGCGTTCTGGCAGAAGCAGCAGCAACAGCAGCAGCAGCAGCAGGTGCCACAGCAGCCAAGACAGATAGTCTTCAGTGGTGCCACTGCTTGGCAGAGGAGCGGAGTGGACGTATTGGGCCGTTGCAGCAGACGAGTGCAGCAGACCACGACGGGGCTGCTGCCGAAGTACAGGTTACAGACTTGTGCCGAATCAGATGGCGATGCGGAGGCTCGTGAATTTCCCCCATCTCTGTGCACACCCAGTGGACAAACAGAAGCAGAAGCAGCAGCAGCAGCGCCAACAGCAGCAGTAGCAGCAGCGGCGGCGGCAGCTGGGGCGGCTGGAGTAGTGTGCGAGGTTGACATTGGAGGACAGAGACTGTCTCAAAACTTGCCGCTCCTAGGTGATGCCTCTCTGTGCCTTCCTTTCTGC
>SZWC01039134.1:0-13166 GCA_023375785.1 Penium margaritaceum
GAGAGAGAGAGAGAGAGAGAGAGAGAGAGAGAGAGAGAGAGAGAAGTTGGATGCACATTGCAGTGGCAGGAATTGCACAAAGACAGTGAGGTGTGTGCTGGCTTCTAAAAAAGACGATTGACGCGTGGTATGTGGTCTTCCATGCTGGTCCAAACTTGTCTTTGTGCGAGTGTGCGAATCCATCTGGGGTCTCCTGTTAGTTCAGAAACCTTCCTTCTCTTCAGCGCAGCTAACGTTGGTCCTGCCACCATCCAAAGAAAGCTATCATCTTGATCGAAGCCTGTACTGGACAGCTTTTTTGCAGAGAAGAACCAATAAGGGTCATGTTTCCCTTTCAGGTTCCTGCCAGGGACTGCAGTGCTGTGCATGTACTTGATGCAGCACATGTAGTACATGGCAGACGCTGCAATCAGTGTATCCCGAGTAAGCTCGTTGAATGTCTGTCCTGTACAAACATTGATGCACATGGAGATTGACGGATGTAGAGGCTAGGAGTGAAGCTGGACAAGCAGCAGTTTACATTTGGACATGATTATACTGTTCCAACTCACCTCGATGTATGGTTGGACACGTGTTCTTGGCGGCAGTTGTGGATTCTGAGCTTCATCTGCTAGGAAAGTTGCGATGCGCTCATCCCACAGGCTTACTTCCTCCGTGAAGCCTTCCTCGTCCATCAACAGTAGGTCTGGTTCATGTGGCGTCGTCGGGAGAGGTAGCGTGACTGTAGCCATGCCTGGTCGTGCGGAGGCGGCGGAGGCCGTAGTCGTGAGGCACTCCGCACACCAACTGTTGGGTGGAGGTGGGACATTTGCGGCTACGAGGTGGCCGCAAGGCTGCCGGCACCTCTGCTTGAATGCGGAGGTGTGACATTTCCGGCCTGTGCATGTGTAGTCGTTGTCATTCAGGGCGCTAACCGCGACGATGTTGATGGCATCAGGAGAGCAATATTGAGGTGTTTGGTCGTCGTCACACTGGTGTACCGAGGGTTGATGGTCGTAGGGAAATAGATAGGAGGAAACCGGACAGTTGATCAAGAGGATGTAGTTGGATCGTCACGTGTACATCACTCTTGTGTCAAGTTGTACAAGCATACATGAATATAGTTGTACAAGGTTCAATAGAAGGGTTGTGGGGGCGATGTCGTCCGGTGTCCGATGGCCGATCTGCTTGGGATTACGGGTCTGGCATCGGGATGAGTAGGTTTTCTTGGTTGAATCGTCCGGCGATGTATGTGTTGTGAAACGAAAGGTTCTGAGGGGGGGCGGAACCGCGATGTTTGTTGGTTGTGACTGAAGATGAGGTTCCACGTGGAAGCAGTTGCTGTTCAATGGCGTGGCCGAGTGCCAAGGTGGACTTGAGTCGAACGGTGACGTCATTGTTATAGTAGCGCGGAGGCATGGTGTCCGGTTGATGTTGTCAGAACAGATTGCTGAGTAGGTTGTACTATCATTCCAAGTTTGACGTCGTTGTAGATGGAGACTGTTGTTTGACACTTGGCGTGTGCCCGATGAATGTATTGTTGTTTACCGTCAGATTTTTGCGATGTCTGTCATACGAGGAACTTAAAGTTGTTTTGAAAATGGTTCCTTTGTGAAGCTCCGGTTTTGATGGTGTTGTTGGAGGTTGCATTCACAAACGGATGAAAACATTGTGGTGGAACAATGTTTTGCATATCACGTGTGGCGTATGGTGTGGCGTGTCGATTATGCGTGGCCGTTATTGAACATAACGTCCGACGTGTCGTACGTCGTGGTTCTTGAAGGCGGACAGATGTGGATGTCGGATTTGAAAAACATGGTAGCTAGTTTGTCAGTGCAACATTGTGGATTTGAACATAATTTGGTGGTAGTCCGGTGCACGAGTGAGAAAGATGTGTGAATGACGTACATGGGTTCCAGCATTGATAATTGGAATTCTATGGTGTGGAGTGGCATCCACTTGGGGTAAGCTATTGGGAGTTATTCATGTTTACACGATGTGGCCCGATTGTCTGGCCTATTGGTACTGGGCGTGCAAACGTCGTGTTTTTGGTAGGCGAGCACTGACCTCTTCGTTGATTTGTAATCCACCTGGAATATGTGATGGTAGGTGTTACGAAGTACGAGGATGTGGGACATTCCGGGTGTTTATTGCGAGGAATGTGTACACATGAGTTTTCCATTTGTGGAATTAGTAGACATGTGGGTACATTGTTGCTGCAATCGCTCGAAAGCTTGCGGTGTTGTTCACTATGAAATATGCTGAGTACCTACTGCATATGGTGTACCGAAAGTCCGGGTTTTTGGATTTCATACGCTCGATGTAGGGAAAGAACCTGGTGAAGGAGGTTGACGATGAAGGTTGATGGAACGCGACTTTGTTCTTGGTAAAGTTGTATATGTCTACGTCGTGGTGTGATGATATGGTCTTCATGTACGTAATGCTGTGTGCAGGATGAGTTCAAGGATTGTACCTTTGGTATGTTGTTAGTGTTGTGTAGCTTCGATGACAGTTTGGGATTTGTGGAAGGGACTATGATCTCACGCAGTCGAGGTCAGGGAAGCATATAGTCCGATGTCGGTTTTGTTAGTCCCCTTTTGGCAAACAGCGTAGTTGCATGGCTCCTGCCGTTGGCGGAGCTCGTACGCTCGGAGGACATTGAAAGTCAAAGCCGTCTGTTGCGGTCCCTCCCATAGTGTGCGAGGTACGTAAGCACACAGGGACTCAGGCACATTGCTGAAGAGGAAAGTACGAATGCAATGCGCTGAGAGTTAGAACTGTCGTGTGCAGGGTGTGGACGTGACTAAAGTGAGCAGCAGGATTGGGTTCCTTTCGCATTTTACGTTACGTTGTGTTTCCCGTTGTCGCAAATGGTTGGTCTGTGTTTCCGCTCCGCTTGTGGTGTGTCGTGGATGTTGTGTTCATTGCAATACGTGGTATGTTGTGTGTGTTAACAGCGGGTGGTCAGTGGCACTCGGACATCACGTGTGGAGATGGCAGCAGAAGCATCAAGCAGAAGGCTGGAGGCAATTACTGTACCAAGTTGATGTGACGGTGAGAAGTTAACGTTTGTGATGAGGAGGAAGGCTCGTGTACTGGATGGCAACTCATTGTTCCGTAGTTTCTCGTGGATTTTGTTTGGTACTGAAGATGAGCACATGCAAGTACGGGGGAAGGTTGTGAACTTTGCGTTTGAACATTTCGACATTGTTGAACATTTGTTTTCAGCTGCACATGGCTTCCATTGTCCTAATGCATGGTCGTATGTGGCTTTCATGGGTAATGTTGGTGTATGGGGTGGGTTGACAGAGATGTTGTTCTGTGGAATGATGAATTGTGCCACGTTTGTGTGGAACAATGATCAAACCCTCATTTTCAAGTGTGGGCATGGGAGTATGATGTCCTCATGTTTTCACATTGTGTGTGCTGAGTGCCATTTCGACATTTTGGTAAGCGATAAGGATGCTTGTGGAAGGAAGTTCAGTGTGGTGCAGCAAAGTGTTTGCTCAGTTCAGCACGTAAGAGACAACATTGTACAGTGTATGGACATGCTTTTCCCGCCAGAGGTTTTGGATGAGGCAGATGATGGAGATGGCGATGATGGAGATGTCAAGATTATCATCGATCTAGACCGACACATCGAGCTATATCTGTGACCATCCATGGATGTGAAGAAAAGCACATGGACGTACGCATTGCGATAGCTCAATTTGCAGCTATTCATTTCAATGGCTTCAGTGTGCTGTTGGGTACAGGCCATCGACAGACTTGGGATAGTAGGCAGGCAAACCTGAACTATTTTTGTACAGATGGGACATGGGGGTCCTTTGGTGAACTGTTGGTAACTGCAGTCTTGTATAGACGAACTTTTTTCGTGTGGCAGAGTGATGTCCGGGTCTTCCATCGTGTTTTCTTTTCACCTACCATTTTTGGCCCATGTGTACATCTGAAGTACAATGGGAACCATTTCGACATACTTCAGTCGAATAATAATGGCATTCTGTATGGAACTCAGGTAACGCTGCAATGTTTTGTACGCCAAGAGCACCACAGGTCCTCACATGTTACGAATGACATGATTCTTCAGTTTTCTGCTAGGCTGGATCTTTTGTCCCGTGAAAACGGGAATACCACCCACCTTCGTCCTCGGACGAATATGAATACCAAACGTGTACCTCCAGCATTGCGTGTTAGAGGCACGGTTTCTTCAAGTCAAGGAACAAAAGCAGTTGGGAATTTTTCTTCATTACTGTTGGATGTTCTGAATGAGAATGTCCCATTCAGTACAGCAACAAGTGTGGAATCAAGTGGTGGTCCTAAGAATCAACCTGGCCCTGAGTCTACTTTTCCCAGCAGCGAACGAGAGGATGGCAAACGAGTGATGAAACGCCGTCGTTTCACGTCAAAGGAAACATTGTATTGTGAGATTAAGAAGGAGGTGAAGGAGAAGTTCAGTCTGTGCTGTGAGTCAGTGGGTTCGAAGTTTGTGGGTGTGTACGAAGTAAAGTCAAAACGTGAGATAAAGTACAAGTGTCAAGTTTTGAACCACCAGTATTACAGCTTTTCTAGTCGTATTTCTGCTGCGGTTGTTCGTGAATACTTGCTCTTCTTGCTCGGTGGACTGATGTTCCACCCAAGAGCCAATTTTCCACAGCTTTGACATTTGTTCGTGGTCAATGGCCAGCTCATTCAAAATGTGCTCTTCCATGCGTTGATAACCAATCAACGCCGGGAATCTACAGTACGGACAGGTAGGAGGATGGATGTTGATGCCTACTTGCGTGAGATGCTGGATGGACCGTGTACACCATGTACATTGTGCGACATGTTTTGTTTTAGGTTTCACATGCGTGAAGGGTCTAGTTGCAATGAATCACTTCGTTCTGTTTGTGCTGCCGTCTCAAAACGGGGCGAAACTGCTCCATTTGCAGTGAAGAACAACTTCAGTTTGAGTACAGTTCCTGAATAGTTATCATCCCTGTCGTCATTGGAGGAACGTTTGGTATGTCCTTTTGTGCCATTCATGAATATTTTTCTGTTGAACCAAGGACGGCAGAAGGATTTACGAGGAGCGGTCACAACTGTCCCTTTGGATGTTGTTGATGTCATTACTGAGTTGCCGCGCCCATGGACCATGTCAGAGACAGTATGCCTTGCATTCAAACGCAAATGTCATACTATGGCAGTGTGTGGTCCGATAGGGTCCGACCAGGGATTGTTGTCAGAGCATTGCAATGGCTGATGGACAACTCACCCCTGTTTGCAAGGTTGGGGGTCAGATGTCAAGTGAACAACTTGGAAAGTTTGTGTCAGAGCTCGGAGAACTTGTACACCGTGAAGCACAACGTGAGACAAACGAGAGTCATGCATCATCATCCCAAGACAAAATCGGGGCAGCGTTGTCTCATTTTGAAGATGATCAAATCGAGCAAACAATGTACTTTAGAGTTCCATTGTTCCAGGAAATGCCCAAAGGACATGTGATCACAGAACCATGTGAGGTAAAGACTCCTTGTCAAATTCTTTCTCGGAATGACATGGAGGAGTTGTATTTTCCATCACTCTTTGGTGGGCAGAGAAGATCTGGGAACATTGTCCTCAATTTCAGTGGTCCAAAACCGGACTGCTCGGTTCCTTACCGGAAAGTGGTGAAGTGGGAATTGTTTAGTCGTGATCGTAGATTTGCCCAAAGACCGGACAACATTTTTTCAAGTTCTATGTCTGTCAAATGTTGAACGTCGGTGACATCATGTCGCTGTGGGCAAGGCAGATGTTCCAAAAGAGGATTACTGCAGGCGATCTTCAAAACAGTGAGGCAAGAAGTAGGTTGTTGGAGAACAACCTCATCTTCAACGAATTCAAAATGATGCGGGGAACCATCGCGTATTGGGACGACAACAAGGACATATTTGCATTTCTGAGGCAGAAAAAACAGAACCCAACCTTTTCCTTCTCTCTGAGCATGGCTGACACCCGGTGCCCTGAACTGTTGGGCATGTTGTCGAAAGTTGTAGGAAAGGGGTTATCACGTAGTGAAGTTTATGTGCTCCAATTTCAAGAGAGGGCGAAGCTCGTTGCAGATGACCCAATGTCACCTTCACGATACTTTCACCACTGTCGTCATTCTCTTTTAAAGAACGTTATCGGCACAGAAAATGGACCACTCGGTCATGTGGACGATTACTTTGGGGTTGTAGAATTCCAGCATCGTGGAAGTCCCCATTTTCATGTCTTGCTGTGGATGAAGGATGCCCCAAACCTAGAGTCCCAGTCCCCTGACGATGTTGTTGAATTTGTGGATAAGTATGCATCCACAAATGTTGACATGTAATAGACTAATCTGCAGTCCATGCAAGTGCACAAGTGTACATACCGTTGTCGCAAGCAAAAAGGCTCTAAAACATGTGCATTTGGCTTTCCAAAGCCACCTTTTGATAAGTCTGTCATTCTTCTTCCTCTTGATGAGAGCACTCTACCTGTTGAGAGAAAACATTACAAAATAGTGTATGCAAGTATGATTGCAACACTGAAGACAATTACCACTGACATTAACTTTGACGATTTTCTTCAGTTGTGTGAGATTTCTGAAGTTGAATATGTTCGTAGTGTACGCTCATCTCTCAAAAAGGCAACCCTACTGTACAAAAGGATGCCAATGCATCAGAATGTGAACCCGTTCAACCCTGATGTCTTGAAGCTTTTGCAGGCCAACATGGACATACAGATGTGCATACATCCATACGAGGTGGCAAGTTACATTGTTTCATACATGTGCAAAGGAAACAGGATCATGAGCCGCACACTCAAATCTGTAATGGATGTTTCGAAGAAAGAGGAGTGCTCACAGAATGTTCGGAGTGTAATATATAAAGTTGGGAATTCTCTCATTCATGATCAAGAGGTCAGTGCCCAAGAGGCAGTGTCCTTAATGACTGGATTGCCATTGAGGTTCTCAAGCCGGTCCTTTGTGTTCATAAACACAAGCCCCTGTGAGAAACGAATCCTTCTTGTGAAGCCTAGAGCGGAACTTGAAAAAATGGACCCATCTTCTGAGGATGTGTTCATTCCGTATGCTGCTGTCTCCCAGTACGAGAGACGGCCAATCGAGCGTGAGAACGAATGCTTGGCAGACTTGTTGTCAAAGCATACGTACTGGAAGAAGGCAAAGGACATGACTGATGACTGTGGGGAAAAAGAGAAGGAAGAAGAGTTTGGTGACGATGTGGACGTGGACTGTTTTAAAAAGGAAGGACCCTTGGATGACACATCAGTAGTACAGAACGGTGAGTTCCTGTATGACTCAATGGCGCTCTATGGTGTACGGAAGGTCCCAAAGATTGTGCGATTTGTGAATTACCAGTCAGAGAGGGATGACTACGACTACAAACGCAAAAAGATTTTCCTCGTTGTTCCTTTCCGAAAGGAGGAGGACCTCACTGTACAGTTTGTAACGTCTTCATTTTTGGCAAACAAATGGATCATTTCACAGAAGATTGAGGAGTATTCACCTAAGTCTTCAAAGTGGGAAACAATTTTGCGCGAGTTTGAAAGTGCTCTCAGGACATCCCACAATGAAATGGACGATGACAGAGAAGGCACTGTTTTGACTAAACATGAAAGTGGTCCCAACTTTGAGCACGTTGGCCGTCACATGTTTGCAGACAAGGCAAAGAGTGACGAAGATTTTTTTCTTTTGAATTTCAAACTTAACTCCGAGCAGTGTGCTGTTGTGGATGACATCATGCACATTGTACGTTCAGGAAAAGAAGTTGTTCAACTATTCCTATCATGAGGAGCTGGTGTGGGGAAGTCAACAGTGGTGCATGCGTTGTATGAGCGTTTGTTCCGCTTTTACCATGCTGAACCAAACTCAGACCACACATTGCTCAAGTTGTTGAAGCTCGCGCCAACCGGAGTTGCTGGGTCTTCAATGTCAATGGGTTCGCCATTCATCATTCGATGAAATTGAGCACTCGCAAAGGAGCTTACATACCTCTCTCCTCTGAATCTCGACATGTGCTGACATGTGAGCTAGGTCGTGTACAGTTCATTATTGTGGATGAAGTGCCGATGGTTGGTCATCAAATATTGCATTTCCTGGATCGCAGAATGAGAGAAGTAAAATGCATAGATCTGCCTTTTGGTGGTGTACATATCGTCTTTGTGGGTGACCTACTTCAACTGAAACTGGTACTCGATGGGTATCCGTTTGAACCTTATGATGACACCCTAGGTGCAGAGGAAGAGGCATCTGCACCGACATTCTTTCCACGGGCTAGTGTGTCACTGTATGAGTTGCAGACTTTCATGCGACAGAATGATCAGTTTTTTGCAAACTCTTTGAACCGTCTCCATGACAACAGGTGCACAGTGGCAGATCATGAATTTTTCCAAGCTCTGCTTATTGACCAACAGATGAAAGTTGACATGACCAACATGTTGTACCTTTTCACAAAAAACGACAAGGTGAACGCACACAACAAGATGCTGTACGACAGAGCGCACAGTGCCAAGTTTGTTTGCCAAGCATGGGATGCATGCATCAGCCATGGCGATGGGCGTCGTGGTCACCAGTCATTGGATGAGGCAGGTGACGATAGACAATAAACAGCCAATCTATGTAAGACTCTTTGTTTGTGTATAGGGTGTAGTGTTCAAATAATTTTGAACATGGACAGGAGTGATGGCTTAGTGAACGGGGCGACAGGCATCCTTTGTCATGCAAGCCTTGTTAGAAATGAGTTGCTCACATTCTGGGTCAAGTTCCCAAACGATGTCATTGGACAAAAGCAATGATTTAAGTATGCACAACGTACAGCAGATGAGGGTGTCAATGCCAATTTGACACCCATCAAACGAGTCGGAAAAAAAAAATCAAAGTCAAGGACAACGATCATTTCAAAGTGTCACAAAGGCAATTTCCACTTGCCCATGCAAATGCAATTACTGTCCACAAAGCACAAGGATGTACTTTCAGAGAGGATGCAATGGTCGACTTGACTTCCTTTGTACCAGAGCACATATACTATGTTGCTATGAGCAGGTTTTCTGATGGAGAATTCATCCATCTCACAGATTACAACAGTGACAACATCAATGTGTCTTCTAAGGTTGTTTCAGAAATGGAGGGATTGCGACGAAGAGTGCACTCGCCGCATTTGCAGCGCCTCGAATGTCTGTGTACTCCATCATCATTTTGCTAGTACTACCACAACATTTGAAGTCTTGGAAAGCATGGGCACAATTTCCTCCACCGTCATGAACTTCTGCACGCAGACACTATCATTCTGACTGAAACACATCATCACAACAGCCATGCTCATCGGCATGACAGTGTACAAGGAAAGGCTGTGCATTATTCTTCCAGTGAGGTTGAAGGAATACTTGTTGCAACTACGTACAATGGAGCTATGAATGAACAAAATGGAGCAGGATTTGATGCTATGTCATGGTGTGAATGGATCTTTCTAACAATGCCTGTAATTTTCTGTGCAACTTGTCATTCTCCCTCTTCGACAGAGAAGCCACTGTTAGAATTTCTCCGCACCTTCGCCTCAGCTTCATCCCCACTTGTCCTTGTAGGTGACTCCAACATTCACGCGGAGATTACGATACCAGGGAGTCTCCAATTTCTAAAAGACAGGGGTTTTCAGATGTTGATCACTTGTCCAACTCACGAGAGTGGATCCATCATTGACTATGTGTGGACGAATGTACACAGTGTGCACATGACAGTCCACCCACAAGAAACGTTCTACTCAGACCATTTTCCCTTTGTACCAAGTGTGGAAAAACGTGGAGGGTTGGCATAAGGGATCACCCATATCAAGGTAAAACATTGTCACTTCTCTTTTCAGCATGATATTCTTGTAAGCTGGTATGAATCATGTGGGCAACATTTTCATGTTGCTATTTGCAGTGCCTTTGCCAACAATCGACCATCTGCGCAGATATGTTAGTTGTACAAACGTCTCGCTCTTACATTTGTCGTGTTCTATCACATTTCTCAATGTCACATTCACCCATTGTCATTGTTCATGTGCACTCACGACTCGTAACCATTCCAGAACTGCAACCTCGTTTCAGGCGCTTTCATCTTCACGCCCTGGTCATCAACGTAGATCTTCCCATGAGTGACAAAGCCCAGCTTGACCCTCGCATCTATCTCGCAAACACTTCTGGAAGGGTTATCGACATGAAGGTGCCTACAGTCATCATTCCTAGAGAGTACTCCGGAACAACAAAGAAGCACATGGCAGAATCTTTCACGGAAAGCTGGTAGAGGTGGAAGATGTACGATGTGTACAACACAACCACGTCATCCACGAGGGAACGATACGTGGGGATGACAAGTATGCATCAGTGTAAATCATGTGAATGGATATGCCTCATGATGATCCTCTGGATGTTGCAGGTACACCAGCGTTGCCCAGGAGTGCTCCCTCAACTGGACAATGGGCGAGTCATACGCTGTGCCAAGCACCTTCGTCGAAGGTGAGGTGGACCAAGTCCTTACCGCCAATTCAGTAATGACATGATGCGCCCCTCGCTGAAATGTTTCATTCCACCAAAACGATCACCGGTAAGAACATGCAAGGTTGGACAATGGGACATCAACACCCGAAATGAGTGACATCCACTAACATTACTTGACTTGTCATTGCAGCTTCGTCTCGTAGTCAGGATTTTGGATGCAACGAAGGTTTCAGCCGCAACGAAGCATGATTTCATCATGTATGCAGATGACATGGCACTCGTCGGATTTGTGTGGGGCGCTCTGACACCTGAAATCCAGCAGTACTTGAACAACGACAAAGTGGTTGCCATGAACGGGATGTACTTCAAAGATGGTGCTCTGAAGGCCGGCCGTGGGTGAGTACGGTACACTATGTGCCTTGTGTATACATGAGGTGCATATTTGTATAGATACCTGCACTCTTGCCCGAACGTACACATTGCAGGTCAACGATCCATGAGATCGGGGACAAATCCCTACTCAACATTGTGAGAGAAGGAGTGGACAGAAACGAGCTGCCAACAATGCACAGAATCTGTAAGTGAGTTTGTGTTGGTGTCCAATTGTAAGAAATGCAAACATTGTTGTGTGTCCTAGACATGCCAATCACATGTTCACAACATTTGCGTGCAGGTTCGACTACACGTGGATGTTCCTGAAAAACAGTTATGTGAAAACTCTTATCGTGAAAATGACTGCAAAGGTCACCAACCTGCAATACAACGAGATCACCCAGTGCACGCAACGCATGCCAGATGGCACAGCATGCCAGTGCGAGATCTTCTTTGACTTGCTAGACGAGAAGTACGAGTGCACTGAGCATGGAACTATCACCTCAGAGCAAGGCGTTCTGACTGTACTTTTGCATGTTGCAGGTGAGTCAGTAGGTCACACAGTCTTCCCTTTTTTTGTGTATGTGTTATGTAAGGGGAGCATATTTATGTTGAAAGCATGCATGTTCCATATGCAGAGGCACATCCTGAAAGAGCGACTCTCGTGGGACCACAAGCCTAGATGTTTCTATTGCGAGGGAGGACAGTACCCATGCTGAAGGGCGAAAGCCATGAACAAGTACAGAAGCTATTAGCAGAAGCTGAAAACAATGCCCATGACTTCTGGCAGCACATGAAGGCAACTCCATCTCCACGTGCACAGTTTGTGCCTGCACGGAAAGCTACACTCATCACACATGCACTTGTATCTTCGCAACTGCGTGTATCTAACACAAGAAGCATGATCTGACACAGGTTCAAATCCACAGTTCCGATGTACAACATACGTACAACTTGCTTGAAGTGCACCCTCTAGTTTGCAATGACAAGGTACGTGCTCTACTAAGATGGCAATGGCACGAGAATAGTTCACCCGCACCTACATCGTTCATGAGAGTCACCATTATTCTTCAATACAACCTCCGTTTGTAGAGACACATCATGTCACCAACACGCACATATCTCACAAGTCCATTTGCTTGTGCCGGAAGTCCAAACCCTTCAAACAGCGTAAGTTTTTCTGGTGACCCATGTGTACTTGCTACTAATATGCGATTGTACACTATGTTGTGCAGTACTGACTGATACGCAAGTGTGCTGCAATGTGCAGATTGGCATATGTGCTGATAATCAGAGTCCCCAGAAGACCTCATCAACCAAATTTGACAACACTATGATGTCCCCAGAAAAATCATCGAATGTAGATCGACATTCAAAGGATGTTTGACAGCTTCAAGCAGATTACAAACTTGTGTTACCCAAAGTCAAGCTTCTCCTCACTTGGATGGTTGGTCTTGTAACCCACACATATCACAATCGTACCATTGACAAATGAAGATGAAATGCCAAGCTTTCATGGTGTGAACAGCAGAAGCACTCATGTTGAAAATAGTCACAATGCAAAGCAATGTAGATATGCAGAACGATGAACAAGTCTGCTTCATAACCATTCTGCAAGATCTAGAGGTCAGAGCATGGTTCATATTCTATAGAGGACCACTTTCTCTTCAACGTGCAAAATGTTATCACCTTTCAGAAGAACAATGAGCAGCGACCAAAAGGTATGTTGTACAACAGAGCATGTTTGCACGTTGTTTGTGAGTAAGAAGTGAGATAGGGTCGCTAGCGTGTGGCGTTGGGGTACAATGGGGTGTGATGTCATTGTACCATGGTTGGGCCGGTGAACCTGCAAAGGATCAACGCACTCTTGGTTCATGTAACGGGCTTGTGAATTCTGCATCCGTAGCGTCGCAATGTTCTTCATCGATGGCTGTACTTCTTTTTTTCTCTCTAGGCATGCTGTGACTCGTTCGTCGTGGTACAAGTAATACGTCGTGGTGTCAACTTAGTCGCACTATTCATAGGTGTCATTTTCACGGGCATTCATGCATTGCACACTCATCACAACTCTTCCGTTAAAAGCAAAAATTGCACGAAACTCTTGACAAAGTTGACAAGACGGTCATGCATTCACATCATACAAATTAAAATTCATACAACGACCATCATCAATGGACACGGGATGACAACATTCTTCCTCTTCCACAAGGTACGTTGTCTATATCTATATCTATATCTATATCTATATCTATATCTATATCTATATCTATATCTATATCTATATCTATATCTATATCTATATCTATATCTATATCTATATCTATATCTATATCTATATC
>SZWC01039135.1:0-13165 GCA_023375785.1 Penium margaritaceum
CGTATGTATGTACGTACGTATGTATGTATGTGTGTGTGTGTGTGTGTGTGTGTGTGTGTGTGTGTGTGTGTGTATGTATGTATGTATGTATGTATGTATGCATGTATGTATGTATGTATGTATATATATATATACATATACATATACATATTTATGGATTTGAAAGATGATCCCTTCCATAAAGATCTCTTTTCCATTGCATAATACCTCCTTCATCTTTAAGAATTGAATTAATTTTCATGTAGAAATCAAATTTTCTAATATCTAAGTACTCATTTGGTTAGTCTACACATTATTTACATCCTCTTTAACAATATCTGCCTACTAGAATGGTTAGAAAGTTCGACTCCTTCACCCTACAACCCTTTCACCAATGTAGACTATGCAATGCATTACAAACACAAATCCACATAACTTTGCACCTGAATATGAATCCTTCAATGTAATCAAAGGCCATTTGGCCAGAATTCAACCTTATCCCTTTATGGCATTATTCACCCTTAGAATTTCCTTATTTGCTGTATTGCTAAAATTTACACATGTCATTTTATATCACTACTATTTTTTATGCAAAATGGAGGATGGTATGAATTCTCCTTCAACATTTATGTTCATTCTCGTCAATATCTTACTGCAAGTTACAATAAAGATGTGATAGAAGACTGATGTAGTTTTTTTCATCTTACAAGATGAGCGCATAAGTAACAAGGATAAATCAAATGACATGATACTTTTTCCTTTTACTAATTATCTCCATATGTTACTTTATAACAAATTCATATCTTGAATTTTATGCTTACATTCTAATACTTTTCATGAAAACGTTTATATGTACCAGTGATACAAAGTAACAATTTTAATCTTGTGCAATAATATTGAAAACGATGAATTTATTTCATTTCTAATAGAAATTTTGAGTTACAATAAAATTCTTCATCTCTTGAAATAAATCAAGAATTCATTTTTTCTTCATTTAAGAAAAACACCAAAGGCAATCAATAAAGTTAATGATTGCCTCAAACACTCCATTCAAGCATCTAAGTGAAGTTTGTGTTGTGATTTACCTAGTTTTTTTTAGAGCTTGCACAGCGGAAGTGGTGGCAACAATGTCTAGGTTCTTTGCTGCTTGTACATAGATCTTGGTGCCCAACAAGAGTGCATGTAAACAAGAGAGAAAAAGAGGGAATCTCTTGATTGCTAGTACAAAGTACAAAGTACCAGTGATCACACAACTATGTATAGAGCACTGAGCTGCCTGGCATCCTTGAAGAGACAATCCTTGCTAGACCTTCAAGGCTGTCGACGCAAGGGACTTTGGCACTGCCATTGTCTTCAGAGTAGTCTGGCCTCCAGGTAGGCAGGCGTCCTCAACCCAGGCTGGCACGAAAGTGCCAGTCTTATAGGGGTCTTCAGAGTAAACTCCAACAGAATCTTGACTTGGACGCTAGGGTAAGCACTCTAGTAGCCAAGGATGATGATGACAGAGAAGCTAATGTATGAAGCTCTCGAAGTACTGAAGCTGTTGTGTCCCAGAGAGTTTATTACTTGTAGTGTGCCAGTGCTGTCGCCTTACATACATGTGGTCCTGGCAAGTTGACCGCCTTTGAAGAGAAGCTTCCTCATGTATGGTGGCAACGGTCACCTTTTGACTTTGCAGACATGAAGCTTCCTTGTAGAGAACGCTTCCTCCCGCTCTGTGATGTTACTTGGTGCTAGAGTCAGCTTTGGGAAGCTTCCTGATGAAGGAAGCTTCATCCAACTTCATGGTGAAGGTTCTTCAGCAGGTAGCTTCCTTCAGAAGTTATCCTCCTACACTGTTGATTGTGCTGCTTAGGTTGATGTAGATTTGGAGATCCTTGCGCATGTTGAAGATGATGTAGTAGATGTTGTTCTCTAACCTTGGTGCATGGTTGCTAGGCAGGAATAGGTAATCCTGCCTTGTGTGCCTATGAAACACTGTGCAATGTGTAGTCTGCTATCTCCCTAGGAGTTGGCAAAGGTCATGCGCTACCTCGTGCGCATGCCTATATACTATTTACAGTCCAAGCCCTTTTCCCCCCAAGGGATTGGACACCAGAGAAATATATGGTTGAGGCTGAAGAAGATTCTCAGCCAAAATGAACTCGAAGAAAGGCACGATAAAATCTGTACCTCCTTCTACAGTCCTCCCACTACAGTAGCAACTCCACTGCTACACAGTAATAAACCAGTGTACTAATTGAACTCTCCAACACTCCCCCTCAATTGCTACGCTCGTGAAACGGCTCTATCACTATTGTTGATCTCCAGAAAAATTCCTCGAGCGAATTCCAAAACTCTTCTTCAAGAAATTGGATTGGAGCCGTGTCCTTGGAGAAATCTTGAGGGAGAAAGAAGTTGATATCGGCTTCTGGAGCAAAGAGAAAATCATTCTCTTTGTTTTTGGGGTTGTTGGTTGACGGGACCCGTGTGGAGTTGACTTCGAGTGCCGCCGGACTTGTCTTGCTCGTGTCACAGCAAAAGAAAATTGCTGGGTCGAGTTCGGGCCACTCGAGAAAATTGGTTGCTTCTAGTGGAAGGATTTCTACTGATGGACCTCGCCCAAGAGGGTCAGCAAGTGCCTCAAAATCAATTTTCTCATGCCTACCCTCATCCAGCTCCTTTTGAGTTGGCGAAACCTGTCCTAGGCTAAAAAAAAGTGATTTTGGGCCTCCCCCTGCGTTTGGAACCGCTGGAGCTATACAAAGGTCGCTAAAATGGATGTGAGAGCCTTGTTCCTCACGTTCAGTTGTGCAGGGACGTTTGTCCTCATTCATAACCGCGAAATAGTTTGTTACTTCTTGGCTGACCCGTTTCAGTCCCGTCAGTCTGCGGGTTGACGACTCAGTTTGACAGACTAGGAGTTGGTCGTCCGGTAAAGAGGTTGCAAGTGGACAAGTCCACAAAATCGGGGGCGTGTGAGCAGGGCCCGCTCAGTGAACTACTGCGCGCATGCTTTTCGCAGGTCAGTGTGTGCAAAGCTGATTGAGCGACAAAATTGAGCAGGCTGCAAGCGTAATTCCCGTCAATGGATACTATGCAATAATGGCTTGCATCTGCGCCCATGCTGTTTGTATTTGCTGTGTGTCCGATGGCTGCCTTGCTTTTGGTTTCCAAAACAGGTACCGGTACTTCGCACTTGCACCAAGCAGTTTTGCTTGCGTAGTGCTTGTCTACGGCAGCGAGCGTTGATGTTAGCAGTGATTTTGCCGACCTCTTTTCTTGTTTGCTTGCTCGTGTTGACGTTAGCGTTGGGCTCATTGGCAAGCTCGCCTGTTTGCTGCCTTGCCTGCCTTCTTGCTCGCTTATCCGCGATGCTGCTGGCTTGCTCGCTCGTTTGCCTGCTTGTTGGTTTGCTCGCTTGCCTTGCGGTTGTTGCGTCTACGCACATCGCCACGAGAGGCTGAGCAAGCTGCTTACGGCTGTGCGACGTTCCGATGTTGCAGCTGTGAAGGTGGCAAGTGGGTCAGCCATTGATGCTACGACTGGCGCGAGGTTGCGTACGCAATCCTTTTGGTCGTTTTGGGTGAGTTTTGTTGTCCCCGTTTTTTGTGCGTCAAGGTTGTCGCACGTTTCCACCAAAACAATGAGTTCAGCATTTTCGGTGGGAGCTGTTGCTGCGACGAATGGGAGATCAGCCAAAGGTGGTGCCATGAACATAGTTTTTGAAGAAACTGCTCCTTGTAGATTGTGCTCACCAGTTCGAGGCAAATCTGCTGCTGCCAGGGCCGTTGTTATGAGATTTAGCCCACTCTAATGAATCTTCACTTGCACTTTTACACTTGAGAGGTCGACCAAAACTGCGGCGTTTGATTGTGGTTGCCTCGGTGAGATTTGGAAGGAGAGTTGGCCAATGGGCTTGCAGGGAAATGAGGTATGTCGACTCCATTCTTGGCAGCAAATTTTTTGTCTCAAATTCCCCTTTGGCTTTTTCTCCTTTTTTGCTTCCTCCTGTCGTGTTTCCGTGCACCATCAAGCATGTGAAGCCCATTTGCATGCTGTATGAGGCATCCATGGCGCGGATTTAGCTTTTCGACTTCCGCGTCCCGTTCTCCTCGTGCTTCTTCACGTCATACTGTGAGAACGCCCTTGCGGTGAGTTTGAATTGCTGCATGCACCTGTAGAGGATGTCTTTATAGACGCTTTTTGTCAAGTAGTCAGTAGCTTGCATTTTTCCTGGATAGTGCACAAGCATCACCATCCTGTCTTGGACCTTGGATCGAATCCAGTGCCCTCGAATGTCGATGTGCTTGGTTCGACCCTGAAATTTTGTTAAGTTAGCCAGGTTGATCATTGAGCTGTTGTTGACAAAGACTTCAGTCGGCTTCTCTTGTGGACAGCCAATGACGTCGAGGAGGTTGCGCAAGTAGGTAGCCTCCTGAGCTGTTGTAGTAACTTCCACATACTCGGCTTCTACTGAACTCAGAGCGATGATGCTTTATCGCTTGCTCATCCATGAGACATGTCCTCCACCAAGAAGACACACAAATCCGGTGGTGCTGCGTTGGTCCTCTTCGGTCCCTCCAAAACTAGCATCCACGTAGCAATGAGGCTCGAGATCGCTCAAGGTTTGAAACCAAAGACTTGCGTCGTTTGTGGTCTGGAGGTAGCCAAGGGCTCAATCGAGCTCCTTACAGGCCACTTCTGCACAGGTTTCATTGCCGTGTGCCAAGTTGCTAACGACAAAGTATAGGCCACGACGCGTGTAGCTTGCAACGTGCATCCGTGAAGCAATTCTGCTTCGATAGTCTGTTTCACTCCTCCTCCTGGGTCCCTCATGGAGCAACTGCTGTTGAGTGAGAGGAGTAGGCACGTGCCAGTCAGACACGTCAAAGCGTTCATATACCTTGGTAGAGTGCGTCTGTTGGCTCAGCATAAACGTCCGTGTTGTGCGGTTGCGTTTGATGTTCATGCCAAGATAATACTCAAAACTTAACATGAAGGTCACATTGACCTCCTTTGCCATGACCGTAACTGTGGCTTTGATGAATTATGCTGATGGGCCGATGATGAGGATGTCTTCAATGTAGACTAGTACGTAGCAATCTAGCCGATTTTTTGGTGAAGGACGATGGAGGAATAGACAATCATCGTAGGCTGATGGAAGAAAGTCGAGGGCTTCTAGGAGGCTTTGAAGCTTCCGATACCACAAAAGAGGACTCTGCTTGAGTCTGTACAAGCACTTCACCAGCTTGCATACTCGTCCACTTCCATCATCGTAGCCTCCTGGCTGCCTCATGAACACTGTTGTGTCCATCTCCCTGTAAAGAAATGCGTTCTTCCCATCAAGTTGCTGCACCTTGTAGTCTTGCATGATTGCTTTTGTAAGCAAATTGCGTGATGTGGTATAGCGACTCACTGGGGTGTAGGTTTCAAAGAAATCCTTTCCCTCCACTTATGAAAGTCCTTTTGCCACCAAACGTGCTTTGAACTTGTTGATACTTCCATGAGCTTTTGTTTTGATGCGAAAGACCCATTTGACCCCAATAGGTCGTGAACCAGATGGTAACTCAAGAAGATCCCACGTCCCTTGGTCCATGAGGTTGTTGTATTTTGCATCCAATGCAGCTTTCCATACTGCTGGATGCTCTCCATAAAGAGCCTCCTTGACCGTCTTTGGCTCTGGTGGGAGATCCTTCATTGATGTGAACAGAGCACATAGATGAGTTGTGGTGAACTTAGCAAGAATGTCAGTTTCCTCCTTGAAGACACAACATGTCGTTATGGCCATGTTGTTTTCTGCTTCACTCTCTCCTGCTCTCCGTTGCTCCAATTGCTGCTTTAGGAGGCATGTGAAACTCCGCTCGTGGACTCCCCTGGTGTCTCATGCTTCTGCGTTGCCTTCGCACCATTCTCTAGTCCCACCACCTCGGCTTCATGATCAAGTACTTTGATCGACTGGTGGTCTCTAGAGACGCGTACGAGATTGTGTCCATAGAGGGGCACACTCGTGCTCACCGCCTCTTTCCTCGCATCATCCAGATCAAGAAGGGTGAGTGGCTTTTGATCTGCATCTGCTTCCTTGAGTGATTGGTTGTAGGAGTCGCAGAAGGTTCGCAGCATGTCTGATGCAGTCCTGCGCTTCTGCTCCCATGTTTGGCGTGTGAGGTTTTCAAAAAAGATGGCGTCGCGGCTGATTGTGATCCGTTGTGAGTTCACGTTGTAGAACTCCCAGCCCTTCATGTTGGGACATTGTCCAAGGAAAATTCCCCATGACCATTTGTTTGCTAGCTTCTTGCGGCGCTCCTTACGCACAAAAAATAGTGCCACGTAGCCAAAGGTCATAAGCATGGTGATATCAGGCTTGTCACCATGCCAGGCCTGGAATGGTGTCATCTCTGGAAGTTACACATGGGGTACGCGGTTGCGCACCCAGACCGCTTGCCTCAAGGCATACAACCACCAGCTGTTGTCGAGTTGAGCACCCAAAAGCATTGACTTTAACGTCTCTTGCATTGTGTGGTTGGCCCTCTTAGCCACACCATTTTGATGTGGCATGTAAGTTGTTGAGAACTGCTGCACAATCCCCATGTCTTCAAGTCGAGACATTACCTCAGCGCTCGTGTACTCCCCACCACCATCTGAGCGTAACATCGGTAAATTCTTGTTGCTCTGCCCCTCCGCCATTGCTAGCCACTTGAAGAAGTATGTAGAAGCTTCATCCCTTGTACCTAGAGGGTAGCTCCATACAAATCGAGTTGCATCATCAACGAACAAGAGAAAGTAGTGATGACCTGAACTCATAGTGGCTGTAGGGAGTGGCCCACAGATGTCCGTGTGAACCACCTTCAGTTGCTGGCTGACATCACACTTGTTGGCTGGAGGAAACATCTAACGTGGTAGCTTTACACAAACGCAGTCCTTGCATGGCGATGATACGTCCTTGTCACCATTGTATTTGATGTCGAGGCCGTTGAATCAGGAATTCTTGTGCATTGACTACATAATCTGGTTACTGACGTGGCGGAGGCGTTTGTGCCAAACAGGTAGGTCCGCACCAGAGGGTTGGTGGAGACTAACTGTTGCGAAAGAAGATTCAAAGTTGCTTGAAGCTGGTGCACCGAAGTCCAGCTCGATCATGCCGTGTAGTAGCAGGCGGCCTTCGGTTAATGTTTCACCCTCACGACTCTTCAAAGTGACGTGATGTCCGTTACTGATGATGCGTGCACCTTTCCTCATCAATTGTCCGAGTGAGAGGAGGTTCACTGCAATCTCAGGTATGTAAAGTACGTCACCAAACTTTACTTGACCACCCTTGTACCCAGTCACAGTCATTTTTTCTTTTCCAAATACTGGCACTCACTTGTTGTTGGCCATTGTGACAAAGCCTTTTGTAGAAGGTAGGAGCTCTTGAAGGCATGACTTGTCGAATGTGATGTGCAATGTGCATCCACTATCTAGGTACCACACATAGGTAGAGCGAACCAACTTGTCGCCTTAAGCATCTGATAGTTGGAACACATATCCTCTATAGTCGTATGCCTTGCCTTTGCCTTCTTCCTTCTTATCGGGCTCCTTCCCCTTCTGTTGAGTCTGTTTCTCTTTGCCACCATCTTCTCTCTCCCCCTTGCTTCGTGACTTGTTCCCCTGGCTTCTCTCCTTCTCTTCTCTCATCCACTTCCAATAATCTTTTGCCTTGTGTTCTTTCTTGTTGCAACATGAGCACACTGTTGCAGGACGTGACCCAGGTTGCTGGCCGCTTGAGTTGCGCCTGTTGGCGTCTGGTCCTGATTGGGCGGACCACTGGGAGGAGGTTGACTTCCTTGTGGGTTGGCTCTTCCAGGAGGGCTGAGTGGAGCTGACTACTGCGCCAATATCCTCGTAAGTGGCGTTTGAGAAAATTCGCTCTTTTTCTTTTGCTAAGAGCCGATCACGTTATTTAGTGAGCAACATCTTGCAGACGTAGGTTTCTGTCAGCTCTGCTTTATGCTTGAACTTAAGTACTTTCCGTACGTCATCCCAGTCTCCAGTTAGGCCATTGAGGAGAAAATTCAGAAAGACAGGTTCTGAGACAGGGGCATCGGTCACTGCGAGCTGGTCGCAAAGTGATTTTGCCTTGTTGATGTAAGATTTGAGGTTGTCAAAGTTGTTGAGGCCGATGTGCAATAGCTCGGTCAGGAGGTGGCACTTGAAGGTGGAGTCGCCAGACATGTATGTCCTCAACATGTAGGACCATGCGTGACGTGCAAGCTCAGAGGTTCCCTCGTACATCCGAATTGCTTGCTGGATGCGAGAGCTTAGCTGATTTTCCAACACCATATACGTAGCTGTAGTGTAGTATTCAAACTATGCCACCACTTGTGGTGACGACCCCGGAGGTGGAGGAGAGTAGTACCCATCATAGAACTTCCAAAGGCAGTGGATCTAGGCAATTTTCTTAAACTTGTGCGCCCAATGCTCGAAGTCTTCTCCATCAAACTTGTCGATAGAGATTATGTGCAGCTGTAGTGATGCTGTAGATGTTGGCACATTGTCCTCCAGGCATTGAAAAGGCTTGCCTTTTGTTGCCACTTAAGGTCCTTGCACGGGGTTCTGCTGCACGTTGATGCCTGGATTTAGCATAAATGTCGGCATCACTGTAGCTGCCGCTGCTACTGCCGGTTGTAATACGTGAACTGGTGGCACAAATGGTTCATATGCCTGCTAAACTGGTGCTATGAGAGGCACCAGAGGAGGTACTTGAGGCTCATGTGGAGCACTTACAGGGGCAGGTGGTACAATCTGTGCCTGTGGAGGTTCGGCTGGTTGCATGACTGGTGTAGGATTTACTTGAGGCATTTGTGCAAATGAAGATTGTGACGCTCGTTGCCACTACATCTGTTCTTGCTGTTTTTGCTGTTGTTGCAGTTGTTTTTGTTGTTGCTGATGTTGATGCTGCTGAAACTGTTGCTGAAACCAAGTCAGCTGTTGTTGAAGCAGAGCAATTTATGCTGCTTGATCTTCTTGTAACTACTGTAACTGCTCCGTTTGAGTAGCTTCTGCTGCATGCGTGAGCTGCTCTTGCTAACATGAGAGCTCTTGTGCCCCCAGCTGCTGCCTCCATGCCTCTCTCTCTCATTATCCATAGCCTGTCGCGCTGCGTCTTCTTATTGAGCCAAGCGCTACACCTCATCTGCCAAGCGTTGAGCTTCTGCTGCCTGGCATTGTGCATGATCAACAACATGATGTCCTTGCTCCTGGCCCATGCACAAGCCATGCAAAAAAGATTGATCATTAAGTGCAAAGGACCCCTCTCTCTGGCCCTCACCCTCCATCTTGCTTGATGATCCTTTGAATTGTGCAGGTATTTCACCTCTTAACGCTACTGGTGTTGCATAATAAAGGAAGAAGATCTAGGTCTCCTCATTGTACAGGGATGATGAACCACTGCTTCATCAATCCAAAAGTCTTGTACTGACAGCTACTCCCACTGAAAGCACCACCTACGCTCTGATACGTTGTCACAGTTTGCACAGTTGAAGTGGTGGCAGCGATGTCTAGGTTCTTTGCTGCTTGTACATAGATCTTGGTGCCCAGCAAGAGTGCATGTACAAAAGAGAAAAAAAATAATCTCATTATTGATAGTGGAAAGTACAAAGTATAAGTACTAGTCGTCACACAAATATGTACAGAGCACTAAGCTGCCTGGCATCCTTGAAGGGACAATCCTTGCTAGGCCTTCAAGGCTGTCGACGTAAGGGACTTTGTCACTGCCATCGTCGAGGTAATCTGGCCTCCAGGTAGTCAGGCGTCCTCAACCCAGGCTGGCACAAAATTGCCAGTCTTATAAGGGTATTCAGAGCGAACTCAAGCAGAACCTTGACTTGGGCACTGTGGTAGGCACTCTAGTAGCCAAGGAGATGATGATGACAGAGAAGCTGGAGTCTGAAGCTCTTGAATTACTAAGGCTGCTGTGTCTGAGAGAGTTGATTATTTGAGGTGTGCCAGCGTCGTCGCCTTATATACATGTGGTCCTGGAAAGTAGACCGCCTTGGAGGAGAAGCTTCCTCATGTATGGTGGCAACGGTCACCTCTTGACTTTGCAGACATGAAGCTTCCTTGTAGAGGAAGCTTCCTCCCGCTTTCTGATGTTACTTGGTGCTAGAGTCAGCTTTGGGAAGCTTCCTGATGAAAGAAGCTTCGTCCAACTTCATGGTGAAGGTTCTTCAGCAGGTAGCTTCCTTCACAAGCTATCCTCCTACACCGTTTATTGTGCTGCACAGGTTGATGTAGATTTGGAGATCCTCGCGCATGTTGAAGATGATGTAGTAGATGTTGTTCTCCAACCTTGGTGCATGGTTGCTAGGCAGGAATAGGTAATCCTGCCTTGTGTGCCTATGAAGCAATGTGCAACGTGTAGCCTGCTATCTCCCTAGGAGTTGGCAAAGTTCATGCGCTACCTCGTGTGCATGCCTACATACTATTTACAGTCCAAGCCCTTTTTCCCCCAAGGGATTGGACACCTGAGAAGTATCTGGTTGAGGATGAAGAAGATTCTCAGCTAAAATGAACCCAAAAAAAGGTACGATAAAATCCGTATCTACTTCTACAGTCCTCTTATTTCAGTAGCAACTCCACTATTTCGGAGTAGTAAACCAGCGTAGTAATTGAACACTCCAGTAGTTTTGATGGCTGGGTTTGGCCAAAAAACATCTTCTGGTGCATTTTATCTACTTTGGAGGGATGGAAAATGCACCTCTTGAAATGGAGGGAGGCGAGGTTCAAATATTTGCCTTGAACACATCTAAGGTGTACTTGGAGGTCCTTAGAAGCTATGATCCTTCAGTTTCCAACTGAAGGGAAGTTGGTAAACCTCCCACTACAACCTCTTACAACCTCTTAGTGCCCCTTCAACCAGTGCATCTTCAACCTCCAGTGGCTTTACAGTTGCTAGTGGCCTTTCAACTGCCAGTGAGCCTTCATCTTCTAGTTGACTCATCGGCTGGCCTAGGTGGTTATGTAACCACCGAAGTGGTTATACAAGCACTTACAACCTACAAGGCTAGAGCCTCCAGAGAGGCCCTCCCTGGCTTACTTAAGGGGCTCAATCCATTTACTCCATTATGGATTCAGAGATCATCATACGCTTTGAAATTCCTTTCGACATTTTGAGTTCTCCTTCAAACTGTGTCCAACCAGATACTTTAAAGTTTGCCTCTGCAAGCCTTAGCCTTGGACACTACAAACCTATGCCTAAGGACGCACCTCCTCCAAAGGCATGTGCCTTCTTCAATGCAAGCTAGTGCCCCTACAAGTAGTCTACTCCAGGTCTAGTTTTCCAGACTTAGTCTCACGGCATCGAGGGGGAGGGGGCCTTGTGGGTCCACAAGTTCACACTTGTGGCTACATCCCTGCAGCGGGTTAAGGGAGCTCTTCATGTTCTTCTCCATGTGATGTACAAATTTGTACATGTATTTCATATTCCACCGCCCACGCCTTGTCCTTCCAGATTTCAATCCAAATTCAACCACACACCTTCCGCAAATCTTAACGGTTTGGAGGACTGTAGGACATACGACATTTTGAGAGCTATGTAGTTGTCTTACAAGAAAATGTTAGCAACCATCATTTCATAGAATTTTTAGAAAGTTCAAAATAACAGAATTTGTTATAGAAAAATAATACCCTAATTAAAATTACATGTAAATAATTTTACATTAATTTTCACACATATTTCTTACTCCTTCCATTTCACAAATAGTTTGCACAATTTCCTTCACTTGCTCAACATAAGATATCTACAAATGTTTGGATGGTGCTTCATCCCCCTCTTCCCGCCCTTCATTGAGAGTTTCTTTTCTTCATTTCGTACCAGAATGACACCCGTATTGAATTTTCTTAAGATATAAACAAGAATTATGCACCACATCTTGAATTGTGTAAAGTCCGACCATGGCACCATTTCTTCATTATTATTACTTGAAACATATATTTTTCTAATTTTTCTCATTTTCATGAACCACACAAAACTTATGGTTTGATTATGTATTACATAAAGTCTTGCTTTACTCGTGTGAATGGCATCTTTTTACCATGAGTTGTACCCTTCCTTTGATGTAATCCGCACACCTTGTTCTGAAAGTTATAGTGCAACACCTCCAAAGTGCTTGACGTATTACTTAGGAAAGAAAGTGGAAGGAGGAAAAGAAAAGAGGCCTTGGCCTAATCACGGGCTTGGGCAAGTTACCGCAGCACAGTTGGCATTTGTTTTTTGGTTGTGTTATCAACCCTGCTCACCTTTGCTGAGTTGAAACTAGGTGAGCTGCCTACATAACATCCTTTTGTCTCCGGCTTTTCTCTAGAATAGCCGGAGAACACTTCACATTCTGTGAACTGTCCGCGCTTCAGCATGTGAAGAGGAAAAAGAAGGGTCTCCCACGAAGCGCGGACAGTTCACAGAGTTGAGAGGGTAAATTTTCCAATGCTCTATAACAACCTTACCCTTGATAGAGTTGAGAGGGTAAATTTTCCGAAGCGCGGACAGTTCACAGAGTTGAGAGGACAAAGAAGAGCGTCGGAAAGTTTACCCTCTCAACTCTATCAAGGGAGACCCAGAAGAGGACGAAGAAGAGCGTTGCGTGGAGAACGAAGAAGAGATAGACCCTGCAATGGAAAACCAGACCGATGACAAAGAGCTAGAAGACACTGTGGAAAAATACTCCTTGTCCCTGGCCTCACGATGCCAGGCCGCATTCGTGAACTTAAACAAGTGATAACCCTCACCTTCCCTGCTATGCACTCTAGGCATTGGAAGAAAACTGCACTTGCTTTTCTTCAACATCTGCAGAAGAAACATAGCACAGAAATCCCATTTTTGTCCATAGCAAGTGCAAAAACCTTTGCATCTGATCCCCTCAGGCGTGGCAACACTTCACTCGCCCGCCACTCTATCATTTTCGATGATGATGATGGGACAATCCCCGGCCTTGCGGCTGAACTCTCCCCATTTCACTACTCCGCAGAAGGTAAGGATACAGATTTCCCACGGTCATTGCAACAACTAGTCACCCGGATCAATCCCATGTCCAAACCCGTTTTCAAGGTACTCACAAAAAATGCTCATCTTTCAGGTCTGAACAAGAGGATTGAGGTGGTCATCACGAAGATCACAAGCCCGGAGTTTGAGGCCTTCCGTGAGTTCCACCCAGAGAAACAAACTCTAACAGTC
>SZWC01039136.1:1592-13164 GCA_023375785.1 Penium margaritaceum
TCTCTCTCTCTCTCTCTCTCACTCCTCTCTCCTCTCTTAGAGTACCCTGTCGCCCTTGTTGTTGTTCCTATCGTCATTACCGTCATCGCCGATCACTGTCCCAGCTATAGCCGCACATGTAGGTGCACTCTTTGTCACTGTAGCTCTCCTTTGCTCTCATATCCTTTCCCATCCTGTCTGGTTTTGGCCTCACCTGCCCTGTATTGCCTTGTCCTGTCCTTTCCTGTCCTTTCCTTTCCTTTCCTTTCCTGTCCTTTCCTGTCCTGTCCTGTTTTCTCCTTTCCTGTCCTGTCCTTTCCTGTCCTGTCCTGTCCTATCCTGTCCTGTCCTGTCCTGTCCTGTCCTGTCCTGTCCTGTCCTGTCCTGTCCTGTCCTGTCCTGTCCTGTCCAGCCACCTAGCGTGTCCGATGGTACTAATTGAGTCTGGCAACTGTGAAAGGCTCTCTATGGTCTGAAGCAATCGCCTCGGTGCTGGAACCAAGAAATCACCTGCACTCTTGAAAAGGGAGGCTACCGACGTAGTACGGTGGATCTTCTCTCTTTGCCACTCCACCCTCTGTCCCCTTTGTGGCCATTCTTGTCTAAGTGGACGATCTGCTAATAGCGTCGCCCAGCCAGGCTGCTCTCAAGTCTGTGAAGGCGCTTTTGCAGTCAACGTACTCGATGAAAGGCTTAGGGCCAGCCCGTGTCTTCTTGGGCATAGAACTTGAACGCGATCGTTCTCACCGCACACTTCATGTCCACTAGGCTGCGTGCGTTTGTAGCCTGGGGGAGCGTTTTGCCTCCCTGCTTGAGTCCACTCCCACAGCGTTGACACCCATGACTCCAGCTGGGCAAAGGGTGCTAAGAGCACTGGATGTGTCTAAGCTGGGGGAGGCAGTCAACTTGACAGATTACCTTCATGTCATGGGGCCACTGATGTATATTGCTACGACCACCAAGGCAGAAGTCGCCTTCTCCGTGAACTTCCTTGCTCAGTTCTCATAGACTCCTCGAGCACGTCACATGGAGGCTGCTCTGCGCGTTGTCAGGTATGCTCTTTCCATCGCTCGCACCGGCCTATGCTATCAAGTATAGCCATCAGTTGTCGTGGATGGATACACAAACAGCGATTGGGCACATGACACCGACGCTCGTAGTCGTACATGCTACATCTTCCTTGTTGGAAGGACCGCCGTGTCATGGAAGAGTGGTAAGCAGGGTTACGTGGCACGCAGCTCAAGTGAGGCTGAGTATGTTGCACTGGGTGCAGGCACCTACGAGAGTGTGTGGCTGTGTCGTTTGCTTTAACAACTTCGCATCCCCATCCATTGCATCATGTTGCGCTGTGATAACCAGAGCACTAAGGCCATTGCCGAGCACGATGGCATGCATCATGCACACACGAAACACATCAATGTTGAGCATCATTTTGTGCGTGAGCGCATTGCTCCATGTGATGTCCAGATTGTCTGGGTCGACACACGACAACAGAGAGCTGACTTCCTCATGAAGGCACTGAGCAGCAACGTTTTCAAGGTAGCTGTGCACGCTGTTGCGTTGTTGTGTCCACGGGGTGATCCTGGGTGAATGGTTGTCCCCTGTGTGTGTATAGTCGTATGTCACGTCTTGTGACGCTCGTGTTTGACTGTCAGTTTGTGTTATGTGCATCGGCAGTGGGACATGGGGGACTTTTGGTTTAAGTGCCACAGACACGTTGTGACCTCTTGCCTCGCTGCACACTCCCCGCACTAGCGCAGGTGACTGATGCTGGAGGGACATCGGCGCTGACGCCGTAGCTCAAGTGGTGGTGACTCATGGACGTGCAGAGAAGACGATCCAGAGACACTCATAGGATTGAGAGTTCCCCCTACCATAGGATCTCACAAAATTAATTCTTGGTGACTTTAGGATTCCTAGTGGCACTTGTTTGGGAGGGGGAGATCGTGGCCGGGTTCTCACGGCCTGGACTTGGGTTTTCTTGGTGACAGGTTAATGCGTACGACAGGTCCAGGCTCGAGCCTCGCTTGGCAGGGGTGAGAGCGAGGATGGTCTTGCTGTTTGCCCACTCGTCACCCCACCAGTCGCTTGAAGCCCATCGTCACCTCTATGAGAAATTTCTAGGAAGCTTCCTAACCTTGTTATTGCTGATGTGGCGACACTATTCAGTCAGCTGGCGTACTAGCAAGCAAGCAGGTGCAAGAAACAGCAAGGATCAGGCTAGGGAGACGCGCAAAGCCTCATAAGCTCTGATAACTTAGTAATGTAGAGAGGAATGACAACTGACAAGCACACAGCATGAATACCTGTCGCAGCACACAGCGGGTGACGCACACGACAGTGTCAGTTTGTCCTAAAACTGGCTCAAAACCACTGTTTTGCCCGCAACTCTGTGCACAGGCATCCAAACTCAACACCGTCTAAACCTAGAGATGCAAAATGTTGAGCCGGAGGCTACGACTGGTCACATGCACAATTCTGGCATCAATCGGTGGACAGACAATGCAAAACATGCAAATCGGGCTCGAGAGCCAGTCCAACGAGAAAACTCTAGCGTCTGCAGAAAAATTGCAGAGCACCCCAGCAAGCACCCAAGACCTCGTGGCAGTCGGCTCGCAGCTCCTGGTGGATGGATCCACCAACCGTCAGTGCTCCGGCAGCAGTTGGGCCCGCATCACGGATCTGCACGAGCATTGAAACGGCCGAGTGGTCACAATATGTTGTACAAATGGACGGAAACAACTCACGTCATAACACTCTGCTCTTTGTCACTCTCTAACACTTGTGCGTTTTCTCATCCAAAATCCATACACATCAGCGTCCATGGCTTTCTTACCCCAAACTCGTTGCATTCTGCTCTACTTCCCTACTCCACTTCTTGTTAGGCGTCTCTACCCTTACAAGTTTGCCCATGACCTCCATTAGGGGAGTGCCAGCGAGCTCTCGCTCGCCGGCCGATGGGTGGACTCGTTTAGCGAGTTCCACCCCGTAGGACTTTCCCTCACTCCCCTCTACGTTTTTGACATGTTCTCCTTGCACACTCATCTGTTTTGGACAAGGTCAGTTGACCACAATGAAGTGCTCCACACAGTAGTGTAAGGGAAGAGGGATTCCTGTTTCTTCACGCCCACATACTCATGTACACCAGGAGCTGCTAGCATGCCAAGTTCCTGTTTTGGTTCCAATCAGTGCACGGGATTTGTTGTTGTGTGTGTCGTACACGGCTTACGGTGACCCCTCCGCTCATGTCCATTCACGTGCAGATCCCTGAGACTAGCAACGGTGCCCAGAAGACCGGCTGCCAGCGGCAACGGGTGCCCAGAAGACTCTCATATTTTAAGATTCATTCTGTGGGACACCATCAGGACGTAGATCTCGTTGACGCGGCCGTTCTGGTTCAAACGGCTCGTCGTTCTGACGTGTCTGCAGGGAGTTATGGCCAAAACTGTGTTTTTGCCACTGTTTTGTCCTACTAGGAAATAACGCCGTTGTGCGCCGCAGGTGTGGGTATCCACTGGGTCCATGACACTATTTAAGTTTTCCAGGCCTCTGTTGTCATTCCTCTCTCTACAATTCAACATTTGCAGCTTCTGACACTTGTGTTTGTGTCCCTAGCCAACCCCTTGCTGTTCTCACCTCCACCTGTGTGTGCTAGTGAGTTAGCTGGCTGGCTTGTACTGCCACGCCAACGACAGCAGTGCTAGGAAGTTGTCTCACATGGTATCAGAGCAGCAAGCCAGCGCTCGCACAGATGCATAGCAGAGGCGCCGCAACCGCAGCTCCAGTGAGCAACCACAAGCGTTGCCTGGAGTCGCAGCAGCTGTAGTGCCCACTACTTCGGCGGGAGGTCCCAGGAGGACCCACCACCACTCCGACCGTTTTCTTAAAAACTCCGCGCACGTTCCACGGTTGTTCCGCGACAGCAGAAGCTGGTCCGCGTTAAATCCGCGGTGCTCCGCGGTGACAAGGTCTCCGCAGCGGACATGGCATCTGCGCAGTCGCAACGGAACACGCCGACCGTGCCGCGGTGGCACGCGGCGTTCCGGAGTGCATCACCTCGCGGTGACAGTGCCGCGGCAGATCCGCGGTGTTCCGCGGATCCGCAACGTTCCACTGCGGCAGCTCGGCGGCGGTTCTAGAACGGGCCGGCTGTGACCCACATAGCTTCGCGGTAGCACGTCCGCGGTAGTTCCGCGGCTGATCCACTGTCGTCAGACGCAGCCGCTCCGCGGTGGTTGCGGAATGCTATGACAGTGGTGCCCCGGCAGTTCGTGGCACCCCGCCATGTTCCGCATTGGCGCGACCGCGGTAGCCATTCCGCGACGGTGTTTCCGCGGCAGCGATCCGTGGAAGTGTTCCGTGGCGAACTTGTTCCACCGTAGTGTTCCGGGACAGTCTTCCGCGGTGGTGCTCCGTGGCAGCGCTCTGCGGTGGTGTTCCACGGCGGTGATCCGCGGCAGCGTTTCGCGGCGATGTTTCACAATACAAAAAAAAGGAAGGGGAGGGGAGCAACCGGTCGTCATGCCGAAGCAAACCCCCACCAGCACTGCCACCGACGCAGCTGCCGAGGGCATCTCTGTCAGCGGCCAACGCCGGGCTCCGCCATCGGCACCTAAGGGGCAGCTGTAGCAGCAGCAGCATCAGCAGCAGCAGCAACAGTAGTAACTGCAGCAGCAGTAGCAACAGGAGTAGCAACAGCCGCTTCAGCAGCAGTAGCAGCGGCCGCCGAGCCCAAAGACATTGGCGCCACAGATGCGCGCGCTGGCTGCCCTGCAGGCAGATAGCCACAATGCTTTGATGAGGCAGGTCGAGGAGCTGCAGGACCTGATCAAGGGCTTACTGCCTCAGCAGCACTAGTCCCAACAACAGCAGCAGCATCCGTCTGCTGACCCGAGCCAGCACCGCCTCGCCCACGGCGGTAATGCTGATGAGGTCGCGGAGAACCTCATCGACTTTGGCGAGGAGGGCGAGGAAGAGCTATTGCGAGCACGCCTCATCCGCCTGGAGGCGCGCCACAGAGCGCGTGAGGCCAATACCGCCCTCCACGGCACAAGTTCTAGCATCGACGCTGGCCCGAGCTCATCTCGCCGCCCTCTGAGCTTTGAGGAGCTGGCTTTGCGGGCCCGCCTCGGTAAGGGGGTTGCCTCCTCTATGTCCGGTCCCGTAGTGGCTGCAGTCGTCGCTCTGCCGACGGTCAAGCCACCCAAGTGGTTTGAGTCGGACCCGCCCGTCTTCCGGACGGGGAAAGACTTCAAGTCTTGGGAACCATGCTTCTGCATGTGGGCCATGAGCGAGGGGGTCCTCGCCTACTACCTCACTCCATACCAGGAACCTCACCCCCCCCCCTTGACACAGATGGCGGTCCGTGTGCTTCCGGCCTGATGAAGGCGGCCCCGGACTTCACCAAGGACTTCAATCGGTTCCTTGGTGATTCTCTGACAGGCTGGGGAGCTGACCCTTGTGTGACATGGGCACTGGCTGTCACTCTTTTTTAGGCCGCCACCTTGGCTCTGGCGTCCCAGCGCCTCGCTGACTTCAACTCCCTCTGCCAGACTGCTCAGGAGTTTACAGCTGACTACTGGCGCTGGGCGATCCAGCTGCACGAAGAGCTGGGAGACGATGCCCCCGTACAGTACTCCACCCTCCAAATCATCCTCTACTGCATCCACCCCGACTACACGCGCGTCTTCAACAACTTTGACCAGACTCTACTTCGCGACATGGCGAGCGACGGTACCCTGCTACTCTGGGCCACCCTCCACTTCCTGGAGGTCGCCGGCATGGACGCCGCAATCCGCGCTCGTCGTAGCACCGCTTCAGCTACAATTGCCGCCGCATCCTCCCCGCCGTCTACAACAAAAGCGGCTCCAGCTCAGGGGACGAAGGGCCGCAAATCGTCAGGTAGTGGTTCCAGTGGCGGGACCAGCAGCGGCACAAGCACCAGCAGTATCAGCTGCAACAGCAGCAGCAGCAGCAGCAGCGGCGGCGGCAGCAGCAGCAGCGGTGGTAGTAGCGGCTCCGGCAGCACGACGGGCCGCCGGCTTGTATGCTTCAACTGTGGGGGTTATCATCGCTATCCTGACTGCACTCGCCTGACTAGCCGCCCATTGGACTGGACCAAGGTCACCCGTGGGCTGCAGCAGGCGCACGAGGTGCGCATGCGCCAGACATCCGGTGCGACCGCCCGTTCGGCCGCCACTACCGCAGCCGTCCCAGAGATATCCACCGCCACAGCAGGCTCCTCCACGGATCCTTGCGACTAGGTGCTCGCCGAATGCGACAAGACGATCACCGAGCTACATTAGCTTCTCTCCCTGCGCTCATCTCAGGGAGGTGCGAGTGAGTTGACTGAGTCGAGGGGTCCTACTGCCTGTGGACTGTCTGAGTCGTCGCGTGATGATGCCTGTGGTCCCCATGCCCAGCCGTGGACACGTGACGGACCTCATGATGTGCCTTGTCCGCATGATTCTCATGCGCGCTTCGCCGGTCGCTTTGTCGTGTCCGCCGCGGAGCGTCCTGCTGTCGCGCCTTGTTACGTCGCCGAATGCCACGTTGCCCATTGTATGCGTGTCACCGACGCTACCTGGGTCGTTGACTCTGGTGCCACCCATCACATGACGTGTCGATGCGACGCCTTCGTTGTCTTGCATCCTGTTGGAACTGTTCGCTCTGTTCGCACTGCAGCTGGCCATGAGGTCCCTGTCCAGGGTGTTGGGGTTGTGTAGTTCACCAGGCCCGCTGGTTCCGTAGACATCTCCAAAGTCCTCTTTGTCCCTGATCTTGAGCTTAGCCTGCTGTTTGTCTGTGCTTGCACCAAGATGGGCCTGGGTGTCACGCAGACAGCTGCCCATGCTCGCATCTTTGTGCGCGACACCGAGGAGACCGTCCTCAGTGGGATGGTCGTTGATGATCTGTATCACATCTCTGGGTCATCTGCGAGTGCACCCCCTTTGCCTCCGTCTCCCAGTGCTCGTTTTTTGTCACTGGTGCTCTATCCCCTGAGCAACACCGTCTCCTGCATTGCCGCCTCTATCATGTGCACCTGGGGGCGGTCGACAGCCTGATCCGTACTCAACCTGCTTTTGGTCTTGATGCGGCGTCCTTCGAGGCGCCGCCCAAGACCGACTGCCTGGCCTGTGCCGAAGGCAAAATTCACCGGTCCACCTATCCTGCGTCCGTCTCCAGGGCTCGTTGGCCCTTGGAGCTTTTCCACTCCGACCTCATGGGTCCGCTCCCTGTCGAGTTTCAGGAGGACCGCGGTCGCTACATCCTGACGTTGACTGATGACTTCACGCGTATGCGCTAGGTCTAGAGTCTGCGTCAGAAGGGCGATACCGTCATTGCGGTCCGCATTTGGCTGGTTATGGCCGAGCGCCAGTCTCCCCATCGCCTTCAGACCTTTCGCTCGGACCGCGGCGGCGAGTACCTCGGTGACATGGCCCGCTCCTTCACCGAGCTTGGTGTCTTCCACAACCTCTCCGCTCCCGCCACCCCCTAGCAGAATGGAGTCTTAGAGCGTTGGAACTGCACCATGGAGGATGCGGTCCGTCCCATGCGCGCCGACAGTGCTATGCCTGAGGCCTTTGCCTTCGAGGGCATGGCGTACATGACCTGGGTCTTGAACCGCATTCCCCACGGCCCCCTCCCAAGTCACCGCACACCCTTTGAGCTGTGGTACGGGCGTCGCGCGGATCTGCACCTAGCCCGTGTGTGGGGCTCCCTTGCTTGCGTCTGGCTCACACCGAAGTAGCAAGGGAGCAAGCTCTCTCCGCGGGGCCGCATCTGCGCCTTCGTCGGTGTCGCCCCGAGGTCGAAGGCCTGGCGGTTCTCGGACCCTAAGCGACGCCGCATTCTAGAGTCCCGTGACGCTCTCTTCTTCAAGCATCTCGCCTTTTGCGACCGAGATCCCATCCACGCTCTGCGTGCTGCTCATGCTGCTGGGTGTGTCGGACCCCGTAGTGTGGGGGAGACTCCTGTCATGGTTGGGACAGTGCCACCAGCCAGTACGGTCACACCGTCGCCGACACCCCAGGGGCTGTCCCCAAAGGCTGTGCCCACCGGTACCCCAGCCCCGCCTCATCTGCGGCTCGCTCCTCTGCCCCTGACTCTCCGCTCTCGCCCGTGTCCAAGTCTGCATCCGAGTCTGCCTCCGGGTCTGAGGCTCTGCCTGATCCTGTGCCTGCTTCTGCGTCTGAGGCTCAGCCTCATCCTGCGTTCGCGTCCGCGTCTGGCTCTGAGCCGTCCCTACCTCCGGCCGTGGACGTACCTGCGTCTGTCGTGGGCCCGTTCCCGGCTGTTGAGGCCACGCCAGCCTCGAATGGCGCACCTGTCGTGCAGTCCACATTGGCATGTGAGTTAGTAGCTCCCACTACTCCTGCCCCGTCGGACCCCTACACACGGGCACCCGGCGGACGTATCCGCCCTCGCCCCATGCGCAGCGTCGTCAGCGGTGACCCGAGCACGAAGGCCCTCGGCCTAAGTGCTCGGGGCTTCGCTGAGGTTCACCCTGGCTGTGCCATTAGGATGGCACTACTTGCTCATGAGCGCGGTCTTGCTCGTGATGACGCTAAGTCGATGGTGACGGTCCACCCTCCCTCTGCGGCGTATGCCCTGGCTACACGCAGTACACCAGTGCTGTCTTCCGATCCCACCAGTTTGCCTGAGGCCTTGTCAGCCCCCGACGCTGAGCTGTGGCGCACTGCCTGCCAGGCCGAGCTCGATGCCATCCGAGAGCACGGCGTCTTTGAGCTGGTAGACTTGCCAAAGAACTGCAAGGCCATCGAGGCCAAGTGGGTTCTACACAAGAAGCTCAAGCCAGACGGTACTGTACAGCGCTACAAAGCGCGCCTGACAGCAAAAGGCTTCTCTCAGGTTCCTGGCGTGGACTACACCGAAACCTTTGCCCCTGTTGGGCGGATGACGACCACGCTCACGCTGCTGAGCAAGGTGGCACAGCACGATTGGGAACTCCATCAGATGGATGTCAATAACGCGTTCCTGAATTGGGACCTTGAGGAGGAGATCTACATGGTCCACCCGGCTTTGAGGATGGCACCGGTCGCGTGTACCGTCTGCGGAAGGCCATGTACGGCGTGAAACAGTCACCTCACTGCTGGAATGAGGCGAACACCAGCACGCTGAGACACGCTGGGTACTTTCAGAGTGATGCTGATCCATCCCTGTTCCTCTCACAGTCCTCAACACCACTCGTTGCCATCCTCGTCTACATGGACAATCTTCTGATCGCTTCACCGGAACTGGAAGCAATAAACGCTGCCAAGGCCATTCTCTCCTCGGCCTACAAGATGAAAGATCTTGGTGAGGCCTCTGTCTTTTTGGGGATGGAGATCGTGCGCGACCGAGTTCGGCGCACACTCCGTGTTCATTAGGGACGCTATGCAGAGACTATGGGGGAGCACTTTGCTGACCTCCTCGCTGCCGTCCACACGGCCTCCATGTCCATGACCCCTGAGGGGCAGGCCGCCCTGAAGGTGGATGATCCAACTGATCTGGGGGAGCCAGTCGCTGTGACCCTATAGCTGCGAGTCATCGGCTCGCTCATGTACTTGGCCACCACGACACGGCCCGACATTGCCTTCACTGTCAACCTGTTCGCCCAGATCTTGCAGGCTCCACGCCGCGAACACTAGAGGCCACAGTCCGGTGTGTGCGCTACATCCTGTCCACCGCACGCTTCGTCCTGTGCTTTCGCGAGCACGTGTCCGTAGTGCTCGATGGGTACACAGACAGTGACTAGTCGTGGAGTCCAGATGGCAAGAGCAGCACCAGCTACATCTTTCTCATTGGAGGCATTGCAGTGTCCTAGCGAAGTGGGAAGTAGGGCTACATCGCACGTAGCACTGCTGAGGCAGAGTATGTTGCTCTAGGCGCCGGTGCAGCAGGGTGTGTCTTGCTCGTCCGTCTGTTGTGTGAACAGCGTCAGTCCGTCCCCCCCGTCGTCCTCCAGTGTGACAACATGAGCGCGGAGGCCATCGCCAAGAACTCAAGTGTGTTCCATGCACGCACAAATCACATCAATGTCGAGCACCACTTTGTGAGTGATCTAGTCGATCGTGGTGAGATCCAAGTCATCCACGTGGGCACTGATAGGTAGTGTGCGGATTTCCTAACCAAGGCTCTGGGTCGTCCGAAGTTTCATGCAGCCACTCGATCCGTGGGACTCTGCCCCATTCCTGTTGCAGGTTGATTCCTCATGTGCCATCCTGCGTGTGTTGTGCTTGCTGCCTGCAGCGGCTGTGCGTTTTCTGCTCTGTACAACGTTAGTGTCTGCATGTGCATGGACGTGTTTCGCCCTCCGGTCATGGGGGAGTGTTGTGTGTGTCGTACACAGCTTACGGTGATCCCTCCGTTCATGTCCATTCACGTGCAGATCCCTGAGACTGGCGACGGTGGCAGACAACCGGCTGCCTGCGGCAATGGGTGCCCAGAAGACTCTCATACTTTTTAGATTCGTGTTGTGGGATCGCACATAGACGTGCAACCTATCAAGACGTAGATCTCGTCGACGCGACCGTTCTGGTTCAAACGGCCTGTCGTTCTGACGTGTCTGCAGGGAGTTATGGCCGGAACTGTGTTTTTGCCACTGTTTTGTCCTACTAGAAAATAACGTCGTTGTGCGCCGCAGGAGTGTGCATCCAGTAGGTCCATGACACTAATCAGGTTGTCCAGGCCTCTGTTGTCATTCCTCTCTGCACAATTCAACATTTGCAGCTTCGGACACTTGTGTTTGTGTCCCTAGCCAACCCCTTGTTGTTCTCACCTCCACCTGTGTGTTCTAGTGAGTTTGCTGGCCGGCTTGTACTGCCACGCCAGCGACGGCAGTGATAGGAAGCTGTCTCACAGGATTATCCTAGGAGGAAGCACAAATTTTCATGCAACCAATGTCTATTGACAACTCGCTGGGGTGTGATGTCAATTTGTGCGTGAGTGCCTAGGCCCAATGTGCGACATTGAGCTGAGCTCCAAGCAAGTTTGCAACCCCCCCGGTCGTGGGCCGAGCTTATCACCACTCGCCGGCCATGAATCCAAGACGTCTCTACAAGCGGAAAAACCCCAGTGGTCCAGTCCATGCCCTCATGTCCTGCGCGAGTGATCTTCCTATCCTCGTCCACCCTCTTAATCCTTCACAGCCCTCACCACCACGTCCAGTGTCCATATCTTGAGGGCTAGTGACAGATTCGTCATTTCTCCTCTCCACCTTGGCATTCGCCATGTGCCATGCATGATCCCAACACGCATTGACACCAACACACAACCTTACGGCCTCCAACATAGCCATTTTGAGAACATTGCTGCTAGAGCTCATCTCCGAAGCATTTTCTCTCAATAACCAAAGGACGTAAAGCTTCAGGGCCATTTTATCCGACATTAAACTCTAGCACATGAGCCGCAGCTTTCCACTGGTCCCTCTCACCCAACACAGTATCCCTCAGCATCTCCATCACATGCCCAACGTCTCTCCTCAGGTTCAACACAAAGTAAGGGTCATTCCCGTTCAGCCTCCCTTCCGCCCGGTCCCTTGACATCCTCCCTCCCTCGTCCTTCTGCTGCTGCTGCTGCTCCTCGTCAAAGG
>SZWC01039138.1:0-12315 GCA_023375785.1 Penium margaritaceum
ACACCACCATCGAGCCTCGTAGGGTGTACATGGGGGACAATCATGTGCAAATGGCAGTTGGAGAGGGTGAGATTGTGTTTTGTGCTTCCATTGAGTCTAAGCATGTGGAACCTTGTGTGAAGGGGGTACTCCATGTTTCGGGGCTAGCAGCTAACCTCCTCTCTGTCTCATCTCTCATCTCCGAAGGCATGCAAGTTTGCTTTGAGAATGGTGGCTGCACCATCTCTGCCCGTGCAAGCCGTGTGCTTGAAAAATCGAACAAGGAGGACGGTCTTTACTGCCTCTACCTGGCGTCGTAGAAGGAAGCCGGCTCAGCATTGGCGGTGAGAGAGGGAAAACATGACATCGGCCTGTGGCACCGCCGGCTCGGTCACCTCGGCTTTGGCGCCATCATCAACATGCAGCAACTGGTCCATGGCCTGGAGCTCAAGGGGGTGAAGCAGCTGTTGAAATAGTATGCACCTTGTCCACTACCTAGCTGGCTAGCTACACATACAGACAAAACATGCACTGCTCTGTGGAGTACGTCCCCTTGGTCTGTTCTAAGACGGGCCAGGAATGCACTGCCCATAATGGGTATGTCCCCAGTGGCTCATCATAGGAACCATACCTTTTTGGCATGGTTGAATAGGCACCGGAGTCTCAAGCGAGAGGTCGCAGGTTCAAACCCCGCGACGGCCACAATCTTCTTTGTGGCCAAAACTGGGACAGGAAGCTTCTATGAAGCTTACTACACCCTGGCTTGAGGATGACAGTTGGCGGTCTAAGGACGTGCCAAGTAGGACTGTAGGTTGAGGTTGGCTCGAGTGGAGCCACTACAAGGAGAAGCTTTAGCAAAGCTTTCCAAGTATAAAAGCGTGTACCTTGCATGCATCCATTTACAGTTCTTACCTTTGAGACTCCTCACAGAGTGTCCAATCAAAGGTAGACACTAAAGACCAACATGCGGGCTTAATGAGGTTACAAACCAAACAAACCTAAAGTGTGGATCCCTCGTTCGAGGGTGATATGTTTTTTTGGTTGCAATACCAAGAGCGGTTGGCGGCCTCCCATGTCGGCACCCGTTTTCTAGACCGTTGCTATCCGGCGCATTGACAAAGGGTTATGGGCCCACAACCGTTTGTTAATGCGCAGCGTGCTGTTGGCCATGTGGCCAACAGCACGCTGCAGAAGATGCAGGAGCAAGAGGTAGTCCGCGGAATGGAAGGATGCACCATGAAGCATGGCGGAGGGTGTGCATTGTGTGAACCATGCCTCCAAGAGAAGGCAAGGAAGAAGCCATTTGGGAGAAGAGGTCAACGAGCGGAGCACGTCTTGGAACCGATACACAGTGACGTGTGTGAACCCTTCCACACACCGTCTAACGGAGGAAGCAAGTACTTCCTGACCTTCATTGACGACCACAGCCGCAAGTTGTGGATCTACGTCCTCAAAAGAAAGGGAGAGGTCAAGGAGAAGCTCCTTGAGTTCGTCGCCATGGTGGAGCGGCAAATGTCCAAGAAGGTGAAGACGCGCCGAAGTGACAACGGGGGTGAGTACGAGGCATGCAAGCCTCGGCTCAAGAATCTTGGCATCCGCCACGAGCAAACCACCCCTTACAATCCCCAAAACAACGGTGTTGCCGAGAGGATGAACCAGACCCTACTTTGCATGGTGCGAAGCATGCTCTTCGACGGAAAGCTCCCATCTCGCTTTTGGGCTGAAGCAGCAACAACGGCTTGCTACCTCTTGAACCACACACCAGCGACCGCGTTGCGAAAGCGTGGAAAGGAGCAGGACAAGTTGCTGAAGAACCCACAGGAAGCATGGTCAGGAAAGAAACCTAACGCATCTCATGTGAAGGTGTTTGGGTCAACTGCATGGGTGAAGATCCAGTCAGGAGAAGGTGGAGGTAAGCTGGACGCACGTTCCAGGAAGTGCATCATGGTTGGGTACGACACATCACACAAAGCCTATCGGCTTTGGGACCAGGCAGTAGGCAAGCTCGTGAGGAGCTGCAACGTCGTGTTTGACGAACGCACCCTTGGAAAGGGAGAGCTGCTGGACCCGATCCTCGCTCCCAAAGCAGGAGAGTGGATAGTGTTGCTTGAGTCCGAAGACCAAGCACCCGACAACTAGCTTGCTTTGCCAGCAGGTGGTGGGCATGGGAGAGTAACTGCGGAGGATGACGCATCATCAGACATGGACGCAGATGCCAAGGCGTTCGGATCTTCTGAGTCTGACTTGGAGTCTGACGACTTTTTTGATGACAACGACAACGACAACGACAAACCACCACCTGTGGAAGCACTAGCACCAAAGCAAGAAGCCGCACCAGCACCCTGGCGCAGTTTGCGACCAAAGAAAGCACCTTTGCGGTATGAGGATGATTGGACTGGCCTTAGCTAGTTGTGCATGGCTGAGGGAGAGCCATCCACAGTGGCGGAGGTGATGAATGGCCCAGATGCGGCCAAATGGAAGGAGGCAGTGGACAGCGAGCTCGCATCCATTGCTGAGAACGGCACGTGGGTGCTGGTGGATAGACCCGACAAGGCCCACATGGTGGGATCCAAGTGGGTCCTCCGAGTGAAGAAGAAGCAAGACGGTACCATCGACAAGTTCAAGGCAAAGGTAATGGCTAAGGGGTTCTCTCAACCCTCTGGCTCTGAGTACGATGAGACGTTCGCACTCGTCGTGACCTTTTCCTCCATCCGCTCTCTCCTTGGCATTGCAGCCGCAAAGAACTTGGAGATACCCCAGATGGACGTCAGGACAACGTTTCTTTATGGTAAGCTTGACAAGGAAGTGTTGATGGAGGTTCCCAAAGGAGTCGAAGCTCCCAAGGGCAAGGTGTGCAAGTTGGTGAAAGCGCTCTACGGGCTGAAACAGGCCCCAAGGATGTGGTACAAAGAGATGGACGGTTTCATCACCGGTCTCTCCTTCGTGCATTGCCAGAGTGATCCAAGCGTGTACGTGTGCAATGATGGGAGAGGGCTGATGCTGCTTGTGCTGTACGTGGATGATCTGATCACCTGCGGGTCTTCGGTCAAGCTGCTGGATGAGCTGAAGTCTGACCTCAGCAAAAGGTTCAAGATGAAGGACATGGGTCCTCTCGAGTACTACCTCGAGATCGCCATCCACCACAACCGAGTAGGAGGCACCATCGAACTCAACAAAACCAAATACATCGGTGAGGTAATGAAGCGCTACCACATGGAAGACTGCAAACATGTCAGCACCCCAATGCCGACCGATATGAAGCTGAAGGTCTCCATGTCGCCAAGAAACAAAGCAGAACAAAGGGAGATGCAAGACATCCCCTACCACTCCGTTGTGGGTAGCATCATGTACGCCATGGTAGGGACTCCTCCGGACATCTGCTATGTTATGGGACAAGTGAGCAGATTTGTGGCTAACCCTGGGCCACAACATTGGCAGGCAGTCAAGCGCATCTTGCGCTACCTGCAAAAGACACGTCACATGGGCCTCATCCTTGGAGGCCAAGAAGGAACTGAACCCCTTTGCCTGAAGTACTACACGTATGCTGACTGGGGAGGAAACCTCAACGACAGGAAATCCACCTCAGGATACGTGTGCATCTTGAATGGCGCTGCCATCTCATGGGCCAGCAGGAAGCAGGATTGTGTTTCCGTGTTCACGGCTAAGGCAGAGTACATTGCTATGTGTGAGTTTTGCAAAGAGACTTAGTGGCTACGCAGCCTCCTTGGTGAAATGAGAGTACCACAGAAGGATGCCATGGTCGTACACGTGGACAACATGAGTGCCATCTCAATGGCTGAAGACGAGATCATCTCCCGGTGAACGAAGCACATTGACATACATTACCAATACTCACGTGACCTGGTCATGAAGAACTTGGTGGACTTGTAGCACTGCGGAATAAAGAGCATGCTTGCCGACTGATCAACCAAGCCGCTTGAGAGTGACTTGCATTGTGCAGGCATTCGTGGATTTGGATTAAGTGCCAGATGAACAGAGGTGCAAGGGAGAGATTTGTTGAAATAGTATGCACCTTGTCCACTGCCTAGCTGGCTAGCTACACATACAGACAAGGCATGCACTGCTCTGTGGAGTACGTCCCCTTGGTCTCTTCTGAGATGGGCCAGGAATGCACTGCCCATAATGGGTATGTCCCCTGTGGCTCATCATAGGAACCATATGTTTTTGGCATGGTTGAATAGGCACCGGCGTCTCAAACAAGAGGTCGCGAGTTCAAACCCCGCGACGGCCACAATTTTCTTTGTGGCCAAAACTGGGACAGGAAGCTTCTAGGAAGCTTACTAGAGGCTGGCTTGAGGATGAAACTTGGCGGTCTAAGGACGTGCCAAGTAGGAATGTAGGTTGAGGTTGGCTCGAGTGGAGCCACTACATGCAGAAGCTTTAGCAAAGCTCTGCAAGTACAAAAGCATGTACCTTGCATGCATCCATTTACAGTTCTTGCCTTTAAGACTCCTCACAGAGTGTCCAACCAAAGGTAGACACTAAAGACCAACATGCGGACTTTGTGAGGTTGCAAACCAAAAAAACCTGAAGTACGGATCCCTCGTTCGAGGGTGATATGTTTTTTTGGTTGCAATACCAAGAGCGGTTGGCGGCCTCCCATGTCGGGACCCGTTTTCTAGACCGTTGCTATTGGGCGCATTGTCAGCAGCCTGGTGCATCGGCTTGTGAGAGCTGGATTGAAGGGAAGGAAGCCTGCGCTTCTTTCACGGGGGAAGGGAAGGGCGCGACTGAGCTTCTAACTCGTTCACTCTGATTTGTGCGGTCCCATACCATCACAGTCCTTGTTCGGCAAGTTGTACTTTGTCACGTTCATTGATGACAAGTTGAGGAACATGTGGGTGTCCTTCCTGGCTCGCAAGGATGAGTGCTTTGATGCTTTCAAGGNCGCGACTGAGCTTCTAACTCGTTCACTCTGATTTGTGCGGTCCCATACCATCACAGTCCTTGTGCGGCAAGTTGTACTTTGTCACGTTCATTGATGACAAGTTGAGGAACATGTGGGTGTCCTTCCTGGCTCGCAAGGATGAGTGCTTTGATGCTTTCAAGATGTGGATTGCTGCTGCACAGAATGAGAGTGGCAGGCGGTTGAAGGTGCTTTGCACCGATGGTGGAGGAGAGTACCTCTCCAATGACTTGTGCACCTTCTTCAAGCGTCGCGGGATCAGGCACGAGGTCACCCCACCTGGAACACCATAGCTGAACGGCATTGCTGATTGCACGAACCGCACGCTCATGGAGCGTGTTCGGAGCATGCTCAAAGACGCGGACCTCCCGGCAACCTTTTGGGCGGAAGCGGTCAACACTGTCGTGTACCTGAAAAACCAGAGTCCCACGCGCGCAGTGCCACTCATGACACCATAGGAGGCGTGGACAGGATGCAAGCCAATGGGGACGCACCTGAAAGTCTTGGGGTGTGGCGCATTCGTGCACGTGCCTGCTGGCAACTGCAACAAGCTGGAGGTGAAGTCGGTGAAGGCGGCCTTCCTCCACTACGACACCATGGGATACCGCCTCTACAACCTCGCTGCTCGCACAATCATCCGCAGCCGCGACATCGTCTTTGAAGAGGACGTAAAGGGCTGGACTTGGAGCCCTATGACTGCTACTCCACTTGCTCCCGCACTTATACCTGAAGTGGGAGAAGTTCCGGTAGCAGAAGAGGACGGTGCGGAAGATGGCGGTGACAGCGGTAACGACAAGGAGGTGGAGGGAGCTGAGAAGGAGAAGGAGCCAGCAGCTGAATCTGATGAGGAGGATCAACACAACAACGTACAGCAGGTGCCACAACCGTCCGCACGCATCAAAAAAGGTGCAAAAGACAGTGAGGAGCCGCTGAGGCGATCCCAATGCCTGGCATGCAAGCAGAGGCCGTTGGAGGAGCTGGTGAACCTGTGCATCATTCCACCACCAACGGAGTCGTCTGATCTCCAGCTTCTCTTCCTCATCGTCACAGATGACCGAGGCACATTTGCTGAAGCCATGCGCAGCACAAAGGCGGCAGATTGGCTCGCTGCAGCAGACGAGGAGTATGGTGCGCTCATGAAGAACGGCACCTGGACTCTCGAGGAGGCTCCACGCGGCAGCCGGGTGNCACGCTCATGGAGCGTGTTCGGAGCATGCTCAAAGACGCGGACCTCCCGGCAACCTTTTGGGCGGAAGCGGTCAACACTGTCGTGTACCTGAAAAACCAGAGTCCCACGCGCGCAGTGCCACTCATGACACCATAGGAGGCGTGGACAGGATGCAAGCCAATGGGGACGCACCTGAAAGTCTTGGGGTGTGGCGCATTCGTGCACGTGCCTGCTGGCAACCGCAACAAGCTGGAGGTGAAGTCGGTGAAGGTGGCCTTCCTCCACTACGACACCATGGGATACCGCCTCTACAACCTCGCTGCTCGCACAATCATCCGCAGCCGCGACATCGTCTTTCAAGAGGACGTAAAGGGCTGGACTTGGAGCCCTATGACTGCTATTCCACTTGCTCCCGCACTTATACCTGAAGTGGGAGAAGTTCCGGTAGCAGAAGAGGACGGTGCGGAAGATGGCGGTGACAGCGGTAACAACAAGGAGGTGGAGGGAGCTGAGAAGGAGAAGGAGCCAGCAGCTGAATCTGATGAGGAGGATCAACACAACAACGTACAGCAGGTGCCACAACCGTCCGCACGCATCAACAAAGGTGCAAAAGACAGTGAGGAGCCGCTGAGGCGTTCCCAATGCCTGGCATGCAAGCAGAGGCCGTTGGAGGAGCTGGTGAACCTGTGCATCGTTCCACCACCAACGGAGTCGTCTGATCTCCAGCCTCTCTTCCTCATCGTCACAGATGACCGAGGCACATTTGCTGAAGCCATGCGCAGCACAAAGGCGGCAGATTGGCTCGCTGCAGCAGACGAGGAGTATGGTGCGCTCATGAAGAACGGCACCTGGACTCTCGAGGAGGCTCCACGCGGCAGCCGGGTGATCTGGTGCCGATGGATCTTCAGGCGCAAGCGTGGTGCGGATGGTAAGGTGCTGAGGTACAAAGCACGGTTGGTTACAAAGGGGTATGCGCAGACTGAGGGTGTGGATTACAATGAGACATTTGCACCTGTCGTAAAGTTCCCATCCATCCGAGCGATCCTTGCTCTTGCTGCTACTATGGACTGGGAGGTGCACCAAATGGATGTGAAGTGTGCATTTCTGAATGGTGACCTCGAGGAGGATGTGTACATGAAGCAGCCGGAGGGGTATGTGGTGGAGGGAAAGGGGGATTTGGTGTGCAAGCTTGTGAAGGCTCTTTACGGCCTAAAGCAAGAACCGTGAGTATGGTGCTACAAGATGGATGAGCAGCTGGATGGGCTTGGTTTTGTGCGCAGTGAAGTTGACCATGCAGTCTATGGGCGCACTCAAGAGGCAAGCCAGGTCATCATCTTGCTCTATGTTGATGTTCTGCTCATTGCATCTGACTCCAAGTCTCTTTTGGACGATGTGAAGCAGTCCCTTGCTGTCAGGTTTGACGTGAAAGACATGGGAGAGCTCAGTTACTACCTTGGCCTACAAGTCAAGCGCGACCGGCAGCAGCAGACTTTGGAGCTGTCGCAGAGCACGTACATGAGCGACATCGTCAAGCGCTTCAACATAGCAGGAGCGCGCAAAGCAGCGACACGACTTGACGTGGGAGCGAAGCTGAGCATGACGCAGACTCTCTGCGGCATGGAAGAGAGCAGCCGCATGGAAGCAGTGCCGTACCAAGCAACAGTTGGAAGCCTCATGTATGTAGTAGTCGACACGCGCCTCGACAGCAGCCAAGCAGTGGGAGTATTAAGCAAGTTTTGCGCAAATCCGGGCGTGCCGCATTGGGAGGCGGTCAAGCGCGTGCTGCGCTACCTCGGCAGCAGCAGCAGCCTTTGCCTCACCTTCAATGGCAACAACAGCCCCATCCTCATCGGCTACACTGACGCAGATTGGGGAGGTGACCTGTACACAAGGAGGTGAACCAGTGGGTTTGTGTTTGTGCTCAGGGGAGGTGCAATCAGTTGGAGGAGCGAGAAGCAAGAGTGCGTCACCCTCTCCTCCACCAAAGCAGAGAACATTACCCTGAGTGAAGCAGCAAAGGAAGCCATGTGGCTGCGTGAGCTGTTGGCAAGCCTTGGACAGCAGCAGACCACAGCGACCTCCATCTACTGTGACAACATTAGCGCCATTGCTCTGACAAAGAACGCCGAGTTTCACGCCCGCACCAAGCACATCGACCTGCGGTACCACTTCATCCGCGAGCTCGTGGCAAAGCAGGTGGTGCAGATCAAGTTCTGCCCTTCAAGCATGATGCTGGCAGAATTTCTGACCAACCCGCTGGCAGCGCACTGCTTTCAGCAGCTGAGGGGACAGTGCGGACTTGTGTGATTTTTATTCTTGCAAAGTGGGAGAATGATGGATATGAAAGTGCCAGAAAGTGACAAAAATAGGTTGCTTGATAAAAATAATCTAACATAACAGTTGCATAGAGGATGTTTCAGAGGTTCCAACGCACTTTACGGAACTCGATTCGGAGTCCGTTTGAGTGAGATATGGATTTCCAAAGTTTGGAGATCATGGGTCGGGTTCAAGTGACGACCTGAGCACTTTGAGCTAAAAAAGGCGGCAGGATTATTGGCCAGGACGGCTGAGAGCGGCCTTCAAGGAGAAAAGGCAACTGGAGGACCTCCAAGAGAATTCAAGGAATGTGCAGACAACGATTGTTGGTCGTCCAAGTGGTGTTAGACATATATCTCTCGTGTGACGAGGTGACTGCCGCTCATCCCGCAAGGCTAGGAGAGTGTGCTAGAGGGTAGACTTTGACAGAGTGTATCTCAGTGCTCCCTAGGCCAAATGAGGCATATAAGGGCTTGTTAGAAATCTGCAACCATGTTATCTCTCAGTCAAGAGTCGATTTAGATATTCGCGTCCTCTGCAGACCTAGATTTGCTTCTGTAATTTCTTTCTGTGCAACCTGCAACTCCCTCCCACGAACAGTTGGTCCTGCCTAGGCGGCTCTTGGTGAGCCTGATCACCTCCCTGAGGGCTGCCCCAAGTTTCCATCATTTAAGAGAGGGAGATGTACGCAGACTCCCCCACTGCAACAGAAAAAGACTCAGTTTATCTGAGAAGTGATTCGGAGGAATCTGGCTGGTGCGGGAAAACAAAGTGCATGAATGTATTTGCTGAGAATGGCTTCAATCAAACCCTTAACTTGAAATGGAAATTTCATTCGTGTATGCAGTTTGGGGTTTTTACAATACAATCTCCACGGCACTTTTCCAATATGCTTGACAAGGTGGGAGGGGGGGGGGAACTGGATGGGAACCATTGTCTTTCTTTTGAAGGGAGTAACTGCAATGATACGTTTGGAAGTAGCTGGTCTTTCATACTACAAATAGTCTAAAGAAAGTGATGCAAAGAGCATTCAATTTTGTTTCAATCAAAAATTGATAAATTGAAATTTGATGCATTTTTATATTCTTCTTCTTTTCTATGGGCTCCACTACCCACCTTAACTTTGTTGATACAATCTTGAATTGGGGTGGGGGGTGGGGGGGGGGGGAGTGCAGACTGATGAATGAATGGAGGGTGCCAAAAGTGAGCAGAGTGGGTTGCTCCATAAAAATCATCACGCACAACAAATGCATAGAGGATTTCTTCCTGGTTCTGTAGTACTGTACAAAACTCAATTTGCAGTCCGTTTTAGAGGGATACGAAATTTCAAGTTTTGGGGGCAGTGGGTCCGGTTCACGTGACGGCTCCTGCACTACCAGCACCAATGATGGCCAGAATCATTGGCCAGGGAGTCTTGGAGCGGCCTTCAAGGTAGAAAGGTGACAGGAGGACCTTCAAGGAAATTCCCCACCAAGATTATTGGTTTTGCACATGGCAGGGATGGTAATTCTCTTGTGTTAGGGTGTGACTGCCGCTCATCCCGCTAGGCTAAGAGTGTGCTGGGAGGTGAACTTTGACAGAGTGGTTTTTCCAACTCCATGTGCCAAATGAGGCTACTTAGGCTTGATAGAAAGCTGTGATAGTTTAATTTCTCATCCATGATTCAAACCAGCCATTTGCACTTTCTACACAACTCTACACGCTTCCGTGTTTATGTCTCTGCAACCTGCAACTTATCTCTTGCATACAATTAGTCCATCCTAGCGGCTCTTGGTGAGCCTGATCACCTTCCTGAGGGCTTTCAAAGCTTCTATCAGTGGCATAAGAGCTATAACATGGCCTTGCCTCATCCTTTAGGCATCCCTTGCATGCTGGTGTGTGAGAGAGACCGTTCGTGGGCCAACGTTGTAGGCAACATGGCAATATCCACCGCGTATGAGCATGCCAACCGCACACTCATGGAGTGTTTCTGCAACATGTTGAAGGACGCAAAGCTCCCACCAACATTCTGGGCGGAGGCAGTCAACACCGCTGTGTACCAGAAAAACCGGAGCCCGACATGTGCCATGTCGCTGATTACGCTGGACGAGGCATGGACGGGACATAAAAAAATTTTCACGCACCTGAAGGTGTTTGGGTGTGGCGCATTTGTCCATGTGCCTGCTGCTTACCACAACAAGCTGGATGCCCATGGTGTGAAGGCTGCCTTACTTGGCTAAGACACCATGGGATACCGCCTGTACAACCTTGCCGTATGCAAGATCGTCCACAGCCGTGATATGGTATTCAAGGAGGAGGTGAAGGGTCGGACATGGAGCCCTATGGAAGGAGTCTCGGTTGCACTGGATCTTCAGCCATGGTGCAGATGGTCTGGTGGAGCCAATGTAGCGATCCGAGCGCCTCGCAAGAAAAAAGAGTCCACTAAAGGAGCTGCTGAACCTGTGCACTTTTTCATCTTCACAGGATTATTCTGACCTCAAGCTCCTCTTCCTCACCATTACCAATGACCCAAAATCATTCAGCAAAGCCATACGTAGTGACAATGCAGCAAATCGGCGTGCCGCAGCAGACAAGGAGTACAAGACACTCATGAAGGACGAGACTTGCACTCTTGAGGAAGCTCCACGTGNTCTCCAGGTGAAGCGTGATCAGCAGCAGCAGACCTTGGAGCTGTCGCAAAGCACTTACATGAGCGACATCGTGATGCACTTCCACATGGGAGGTGCATGGAAGGTGGCAACACCGCTCAAGCTGGGAGCGAAGGTGAGCCGCACGCAGGCTCCTCACGCCAAGAGGTAGAGCAGCCGCATGGAGGTGGTACCATACCAAGCAGCAGTCGGGAGCCTCATGTATGCAGCTGTCGGGATACGCCTTGACATGAGCTAAGCAGTAGGAGGAGTGAGCAAGTTCTGCACTGACAGGGGTTTGCCACATTGGGAGGCAGCCAAGCACGTGCTATACTACCTCGACAGCAGCACCAGCCTTAGCTTCACCTCCAAAGGCAACAACAGCCCCATCCTCTTTGGCTACAGTGACGAAGATTGGGGCAGAGGTCTGGAAACAAGGAGATCGACTAGTGGTTTTGTGTTTTTTCTTGGAGGAGCAGCAATTAGCTGGAGGAGCAAGAAGCAAGAGTGCGTTTCTCTCTCATCCACCAGCGCAGAGTACATTGCTTTGAGAAAAATAGCAAAGGAAGCACTATGGCTGCAAGAACTGCTGGCAATTCTTGGACAGAGGTGGAAAATAGCAACAACTTTGTACTGTGACAACATGAGCGGCATCGCACTCACAAAGAACGCAGAGTTCCACTCCCGCACCAAGCACACTAACCTGCACTACCACTTTGTCTGCAAGCTTGTGGCAAAGGAGGTGGTTCACATCAAGTTCTGGCCCTCAAGCATGATGCTGGAATATTTCCTAACAAAGCCGCTGGCAGCACATCGCCTCAGCAGCTGAGGGCAGAGTGTGGACTTGTGTGATTTTTATTCTCGCAAAGTGGGAGAATAATGGATGTAGGGTGCCAAAAAGTTACCAATGTGGGTTGCTCGATAAAAAAATTCAGGCACAATAGATGCATAGAGGTTGTCTTCCTGATACTGTAGCACTTTACAAAACTTGATTCGGAGTCCATTTAAGGAAGATATGACTTTTCAAGGTTTGGAGGCAGTGTGTCCGGTTCAAGTGACGGCTCCTGCACTACCAGCACCAATGACGGCCGGAATAATTGGTCAGGGAGGCTTGGAGCGGCCTTCAAGGTAAAAAGGTGGTAGGAGGACCTTCAGGGAGCTTTAAGCAAGGTCCCCACCAAGATTATTGGTTGTACACATGGTAGGGATGGCAATTCTCTTGTGTGAGAGTGTGATTGCCGCTCATCCCGCAAAGCTAGGAGTGTGCTAGGAGGTGAACTTTGACAGAGTGGTTCTTC
>SZWC01039142.1:0-13161 GCA_023375785.1 Penium margaritaceum
TTTGCGGCTCCTCCACGTCCGTGCGGCTTCCAGGAAGCTGCACGGCTGGAGTCAGCACCTACAAAAGGTACTGGTGCCTCTGGTGCCTGAGTGGCCACGGCCGCCGCTGCTGCTGTTGCTCGCTGATAGTCCTGTTGCTCGCCCGGTTTGCGGCTCCAAGTCGCTGCTGTTGCTCACTGCTGCTGCAGCTGCTCCGTCTCTGCTGCGCAGCACAATGAGCACTGGCTTGCCTGCTCTGATACCATGAGAAGATTCCAGGAAGCTTCCTAGCCTTTCTGCTTGCTAGCCTGACAGCACGGGTCTGGCTGGTTGACACACAGGTCATGCAAGGGACAGCAAGGGTAGGGAGAGACACGTGCACTTGTATCTCGAGCTTCAACTGAAGTTAATGCAGAGAGGAATAACAAATGACAGGTCCACAACATAAATAGCCGCCGTGGCTCACGGCGGGTGGTGCACACGGCGGTGCCTGTCAAACCTGAACCGGCCAAAAACCACTGTTTTGGCCATAATTCTGCGCACAAGCGTCCAAACGGAGCGCCGTCTGATCCTACGGATGCACGATGAAAAGACAGACACAACGACTGGTCACACGCCTACGTCCGGGAACAGCCAAAGAGTGTTAGAAAACAAACATGTAAATCAGCCTGGCAAAGTTGTCCACCGAGAAAATCCTGAAGACCTCCAAACGTAGTCCGTGGGCTGTGGGAGCCCTCTGGTACACTGGGTAGGCTGCCAGACTGCCTCCAGCGGGTGGAGCATCACCTCAGGGAACTCTGTCTCCAGCTGGGTCCGTCTCAAGGATCTGCACGAGCATGGACACGACCGAGTGGTCACAACCAACTGTACAACTGTGTATGACTGACAACATCACAACACTGATATGGCAAGGACATCAGAGTTCTTCGGGAAGGAAACAACGCTTCATCTATGTCCAATAGTGTCAGATTTCCCACATGGGTTGCAAGTGGTGCCAACTGATGATTGTCGTTGAGAAATTTGCAGCTTCTACCAGTGTCAAAGAGAACTCGAAATCCTTTGTCATTCATTTGATTTGTCTACTGTCTCACACCTCATCCATGTGAACCACCTACGTTTTTCTCGGCGTTACACTGGGTATCAAGCATAGTGATGCTGGAGGGGCGACCCAAGCATTAACTACCTGACAACAACCTCGGACGTGTCTTCATCGAATCTCCACCGTTCAGAACATCGCATGCCTCACAACGACAACGCTGAACAGAGCAAGTGCACCCGGCAACGAGCATCAGTCACCAGCGAACACTCCATTGATGGAGGACGAGTAGCACACAAACACCGAAGATATTCAAATGAACCAAGTAGTAGTGGCAACTGCAGTGAATGGCATAGCACCGACAAGCCCGACGGCCAACCCGGTGACGGACCCATCGGGCTCGACGAACTCTTCGCCTCCCCAGCTGCTCGTCGGGTTAACACCTAGCGTGATGGGAGGCACCAACCAACAGGCTTAAATCAATGAAGACCTGTATCTCAAGTTGTTGGGACTGTAGAGCCTCAACATCCATCCATTCTAACAATTCAAAGAGACGATGGAGAGGCCTCAAATTTCCTGTGTGTGCGAAACAATGCTCATCCAGAAAAGTATTCAACTCTCGAGTGAACCCAAGATTCGACCGGCATTTTTTGAGTCGTTCGATCCCGCAAACTCAAAGGGACCGACAGTCATGATGTGGCTAAAGAGTCTAGTGGTGTACTTCATCGTTGCTCGGTCAACAACGAGAAAAATACAGTTGATCTTGCGGCCTTGCTTTTGCATGGCATGGCTTTGAGTTTGTGGTCCAATCTTAAGGCCATCCAACAGCAATGGGGGACCGACGGAGTCAGATCAAGGACTCACACGGCCGCTCTCACATCGTCAACCGCATGCGTAGTACCTCTCAAACACATAGATCCAACGTGGCACGACTCTCTCACGTAACAAGAAACGTGGAGAGACTTTGTGCGCACTACACTCACCCACTTTGGGAAGTTGAAGGAGAAGTTTGATACATGGTACATGCTTGAATGTGTGCATCAGCAGTCTGGCATGTCGGAATGTACGTGGAAATTCCGTGAAATCATCACCGGTAGTGACCTCAACCCCGACGAACTCTGTTTCTACTACAACAACGGCCTAAGCGAGATACTTGGTGAGCAATCGCCATCTTTGGAATCCAGGATGACCTTCTACAAATTATCGCAACAGTCAATTGCATCAACAACACTGACTACAATGCTCGGATGCAGGAATTCAACGGCTTGCATTCCTCGAGCCACAATTCATATCGTGGTGGAGGAAAGATGTTGTAGACGGAAACCTCGTCCCTTGTGGAAACTGATGCCGTCGATCAATGCGATCAGCATTGTGCTGGACTTGCGGGAAGACAGGTCATACCTTGCATGGCTATCAAAACGACATCAACACACCAAAAAGGGGAAGAAATTGTAGAGAAAGAGTGAGGAGTCCAAAAACGGCAAGGCGCAAGAGAACGCAAGAGAAGGCCAGGCATCCTTGAGGTGCTTTCACTCCTCCCAGGCCACAGCCATGACAGAATCCCTGACAAAGGGTTATGGGCCCACGTACCTTAGGAGGACCCTCACCCTCTACGCACACGCTACCTCTACAAGCCATTGCAACCGCGACCGAGCAAGAGAGAAGCAGTGATGTCCCCCTCAAGTTTGATGGGAGGGACTTGCCCTTGTGGAAGTGGTAGGCTGGGATCTTCTTCAACTACACGAGACTCCTTGAGCTGGTCAACGGTGAAGAGAAGTATCCTGCGGCGTCCGGAAAAGCCGAGAAGGTGGAAGTGTTCCAGAAGCGCAAGAAAGAGGCGCTTGCTCTGATCGCGCAGGCGTTGTGTCAAGAAAAGCCCACACAAATCCAAGGATGCACATGGGCATCAAAGGCTTGGGAGAAGCTCGACATCGTACACGGCTCGCCTTCTCTTCAGCAATGTGACTTAACAAGCAAAGAGGCGGCACAAGTTGCCAACTAACTGTGGACTCAATCCAGTAGGGCAGAGCAAGGGACGTTGTCCACAGCGCCAGCCCTGATTGTCCGCTCTCACAGAGAAGAGGGAGCTCAGGGGAGGAAGGGACGTTTCCACGCATGCCCAGAAAGGAGAGTGCTATCGCTGTGGCCAGGAGGGCCACTGGAGACGGGACTACACAATGGGAGCTGCGGATCTGACCACAGAGGTGGTAGACGGGGAGCTCACCTATGTGGCAGTCGCCGTCTCCATATGCTCCATGAAGGGGGCTGAGATGGCGGAACCTGAGGCAGGCAAGCGATAGGCGTGTTTGGAGCAAGGAGGCTCCAACAGGTCCCAGAAGGGGGCCTGCAACAACTGTGGCTAGGGGGGCCATTGGAAGGCAACGTGCACAGCAAAAGCCGTGGACTCGGACAAGCGCATCGGGAGAAGGCGGCAGGATGAAGCGGTCGTTGACACGCCGTGCAGCAATGATCAGCTCCAAGGTGTGAGGGCTGATATGGTCGGGGACCACGAGGCATGCCGTGGACATGCAACCTCCACAACCTCTGAGAGAGAGCTGAAGGCGGAGCAGCAAACTGGGGCAGTCGCCGTTCATCACAACAGAGGTGATGTGCTCCGAGGAGGCAAAATGAGGGTGGAGGAGTCAAGCAAGAAGAGGGGAACCAAGGAGAGAAGCTCGAAGTGCCTAACTTGGTGACTGGGGTGCTGTCCGTGAGTTACCTCATCAAGGAGGGACTCAGATTGACCTTCACGAGGACGGGGTACCTCAGAAAAGAGGAGGGTAGTGGGCGTGTTCTGGCACGTGGTGCGCACAAAGGAGGTGTGTACCTGAAACATACCGACGTCCTTGCAAGGAGCAGCCGTGAGTAACGTGGCCAATGAGCAGCCAACGTGGGCATCCATCAGAGTAAGGAAGCGGTTGTAGCTACGTGCAAGGAGGAGAGATATGAGGAAGTAGTGGGCGGTACACAGGAGACCGTCCGGGCTGGATTGGTGGACCTTGACCACAGGGCACGCCACACAACGGGAAGCCTTGTGATGGGTGCAAATCCTCACGGGGAAGTGAAGAAGGGTGCCCAGGTGCGAGACCAGCCCTCCTAAGGGAGAGCATGGATTGCAAATGGCCTGGCTCTCCTAACGGGCAAAAGGGGCCCAACCCTGTTGGAATGGTGAAACGACGTTCGAAGGCTTGCTATAAGGGTGCTTCCGAGTTCTACAGAGGAGTGATGGTGGCGGCTCGGAGGACCATGCAGCAAAAGGAGGGCAGCATCGAGGTGATGTGCTCGAAAGGATTCCGAGGAGCACCATGTATCGGCTAAGGAGGAGCTCTTGCACCGACAAGAAGGCCAAAATCTAACGGCTCAAAGATCGTTTCTCGGTGCCGGCGCGTCGCATGTGCAAGGCTCTACTTCAAGACCTGAGGAGGAGGACAGTGGCACGATGATGTTGTGCTCTCGATCGGAGGAAGAAAGGCTCCGGGATGCAGAGTTGGTCAACCGTGACCACGAGGCGACTAGAAAAGGAATCGCCAAGTCTCAATGGAGGCGTTAGTGGTGGCACGGAGGACTATGCAGCAGAGTGAGGAAGCCATGAGGGTTGTTACTCAAGTTTAGCCTAAGTGGCTCATTGCAGTAGCAGACCGGGACCAAGAGTACCACGCGGTAGAAGGCTGGGCAGTGGCACCGTAACCAAAGTGTACGGAGGTGGCCCGGAGAGGTGTGAATCAAGAGGAGAGCAGAAGGAAGAGGCTGAGCTCTCTAGAGGAGCAAAATGTGCTCCGAGGAGCATTGATGGTGGATCGTGGCTACAAGGCAGGCCAAGAGGATATTGCTGAGTCCCATGGGGGAAGGATGGCAGCTGAGCGGAGGACCAGGCCACAGGTTGTGGTCAAGGTGTCGTTAGCTCCAAGTCTTCAAAGAGGAGGGCAAGAACTCAAGGGGCATGCAACAAAGGATATGACAGGTGTATTGGCATCTCTCAATTCTGCAAACCATGTGGATGACACATGCAACATGCAAAGTGTGGGAGAAGGGAGTGGGATCTCCGCTTCTCCACATTCTCCAAAAAGAAGGAGCATGTGAATGGGGAGTGCAAAGAGGGAGATGAGACCAAGGGATCGGCACTGAAAGACCTCTCCATGAGGGAGAGACATGCGCGTTGAGGACGTGTAGCAAGGCGATGGCAGCAGTGCTTGCGGCGGCTAGAGGATCGGTCGCAGCTGCAGCATGATGGATCCTGTGAGGCTCGTTGCAACAAAGTGCAAGCCAAAACCAGTGGTGTAGGGGAAGAAGCTTTGACAATGCGGCAAGGATAGGGGTCGTGCTGACAAGGGCCAAGAGCAGCAACATGAAGGCACTGCAAGAAGGCGGGAGAGATGCGCAACACACTGGGCCAAGCTCGTAAGGTGCTAAAGGTCTTGATAAATCAAAGGCACCACAAGCACAAGTGGAGGCGATGGAGGACTCAAAAGAGGGCCCGAGGTCTCCGTAGGTGGGGGAGGATTCCGCAGAAGGTGCGCGTTTGCCACGTGAGGGGGAGAAAACTTGAAATGAAGCAAGTGATCCCACGTTGTCTCAGGAAGGCAACCAACTGTCGCGGCGAGGAACAACACCGACACAAGAAAGATCACAAGGCGGCCCATGAGGGCGTTGCCAAGTCCCACACTGGAACACACATGACAAATGCGGGGAGCAAGGAGTCCACCGCTACATGTGATTGGTGCAGGATAGCCAAGGAAAGTTGCTCATAGTAGCAGCTTGGCCGGGTAGCAGAGCATGGCAGATGTTCATGGATAGGGCATCATGGTTGTGGTGCAGGGGGAGACTGTTACAAAATTTGTGCCCTTACCATGGGTTCCATGGATCAATTCTTTGGCTCAGGAAGTAGAGAGTGGTTGAAAATCTAATCCAATCAAAGATGTAGATTCCTTGGACTTTCTATACAAGATGGATCTTTGAATCACTCAATTCAAACGATAATTCAAAAAGATAGCCCTGTCCGAAGGTCAGGTGGTTGGCGGGTGGAATCTAGGTCTGCGTCATGGGTGACGGTGGTCCGAGTTCGACTCCAATGAGCTCCAAAGGCACCAGGTTCATGAAGGAAGGGACTCTGGGAGGTCTCCTGGATCAGGGCGAGCCTCCCCTCACGTTCGAGGGCCAGGAAGAGCACTTTGACAGGTCACCGTCGAAGCGTCCCCCGTCACCTTCGTTCGTGGGCATGGTTGGCGGGTCCACCATGGGTTACTTTGACGCCTGTAGCAGGGGCTCTACTTCTCCTTTTTGGACATTCTTGGATGCGTCAGAAGCATCACAAGTTATACAAATCGGATGTAATCTCACTGTGAAAAACAAGAAACATTTACTTTGATGGAGTGTAACAGCTTGCGACTCACTTATGCCCATTCTACATTGAAATCCTTGGACTCCACACGTTTCCACGTTGACATGCATTGGCTACCAAAGCAGCGCCAACGTGCTCCTTAGAAGGCAAGGCATCCTTGAGGTGGTTTCAATCCTCCAAGGCTACAGTTAGGACAGAATTCCTCACATGACAAACCCTCGCAAACACACAAGCAACTATGAAGCGGGCGTCCGATCGACATCTCATCAATGACGTGTTTAGCGTTGGTGATCGAATCGTTCTTAGCTTTAAAAACATCAAACTCTGAGGACAAGACTTTGCGGAGCTCAAACCACTCTAGTTGGACCCTTTGAGATCGAGTGAATGCAAACCCCAGTCGTCGCTCAACTTCGCCTCCCTGACAGCATGGTGATCCACCCTCTCTTCCACATTAGCAAGCTCAAGAATTATCGGAACCCCACTATGAGCTTCTCCAATAGAGGCGTCGCACCTGGACCTCCTGTACAAGTGGAGTGGGATACAGAGTACGTGATTGAACATATCCTCGCACATCGACGCCGTAGAAAAATGAACGAGTATTTGGACAAGTAGCATGGCTATGATGCCGCTCACACAAGCTGGGATCCCTGCGACAACCTCTGAGACATCGATCATCTTATGGGCGACTACTTTTGCGGCCATTGGCCTACATTAGCTAGCGCGTCAGAACGTCACGAGAAAAGGAGGGGAAATGTTATGTCCCTGACATACACGAGTCCCTAAACTTTGCGAGTGGACAATTTTGTCCTTACATCCATGACCCACTTCGCAAAGAATTCGGTATTTTTACACCGTTCGGCCAAGGGCATTTTGACTAGCTTCCCCGACCTCCTGTGTTCCATTCCACACGTTTGTGACAACTTTGACCACTTTCCAGAATAGTTGACAGAAGTGTCATTAACCAAATCGTTGATTTGATGTCGTTTCATTGACTTCTTCACGATGGTAGACTTTTATAGAGAAGCGTCCCGATATTCTCAAAGCCCACCTGACTTCTCCGCTGAGCCTCTCAAATCAACCAATCACGCCGTGATCTCACACGCGTTGGCTGGCTCGAATGTCGATGACCCGACTTATGCCTTACTTTCATTCTTGGCATTGTTTATATGTGCTCGACGCACTGAACACTTGTCATCGAAGTACAATTGCTACTCAATGCAAATTATCCATTTTTCCCAAACACATGAATCCTCTTTTTCCCTGCACTTCCTTACCATGTTTGGATGAGACTGGAGTGGTTTTGGCACTGTGGCGGCGTGCTCTGTTGAAGGCCGGCTGTGAGTGGTAGACCTGTGCCTAGTACGTCGCAATGACTCGCGTGCGTCGTAGTAGGAGTCTTGTGAGTCCGCTCCGAGCTGCGACCGCTGCGCCGGGTTGGCGACTAGGCAGCAGTTGACACTGCTGTTACCTATGCTATTGTTGCTACTACTACTTTAGCCATTGACAGTGGTGCCGTTGCCGTAACTATTGCTACTATCATTAGGAAGACCGGTGTGGCCAATACGGTGCCTACTTGTGCTGTTATAGCACTCAATTTCTATTGTGGCAGTTGTGGCTTCTATTGCTATTGCGTCAAATCATGGGGTAGCCACTTGTTGTTGCTACCACTAATACTGATATCACCGCTGTTGTAGTCGCTGATGTTACAATCGTTGCTGCTGCTACGGCTACTATTGCTGTTGCCAAGGTTGCAGCGCCAAGTGTCTTTGACTACGGCTGTCGCTACTACTGATATCGGTGCTAATGCAGTCGCTTCTGCGCTGCTGCTGTTACTACTATCGCCAGGGTTGCTACGCCACAGGTCTACAACTATGGCTGCCGCTGTTGGATGTGTTTCTCTTGATGTCGTTGTAGTCGTGGGTTGGGCATGCACCCACAGCCAACAGTTGGCCGTCAAAGGGGGCCTGACCGATGGCAGGCTGCAAGATGCTGTAGGGAGTGGAATACTCCACTTAGTGGAGGACAAAGCTGCCACCACATCCGCTATCAGCGTGTAATGGCGGACGACCACTATTTGTGGCGGTGGCTGAAAAGATAATGCTACCGCCACCTCTTAGATCACGACAAAGCCACTAGCAAGAGAGCCATGCTTGCCAAGAGAAGTCTACAAGGCCGTGCCTTTGTCCATTGTTGTCCGCCAAATGTCTATGGTAGATTTGTTCCTGCAGCGGAGGGTGATGCGGCCCTGGATCGCGAGTAATGTGGCTTCACACTACCCGTCTTACGCGTAGGTGCTCTTTCCCCTGCTCTAATACCAGTGAGTAGAAGGAGGAGGTGAGGGATAAGAGCTTGACATGCAAAGAGAGCATTGTCGTAGTCACAAATGAGAGGACGCCATGGATTTTGGGCGAAGTGACAGATTATTGTGCGACAGAGTTGGAGTGGCAAGTGCACGGAGAGAGGTTCTATAGGGAGAGCTTCTCCACGGTCGGATGAGCTGCAAGCTCACCTTTGACCGTGGGTTTCTCCCACATCATGACTTAAACCTCACCTTCTCGGCCGCACGCCAGATTATGCTACGGGTCGAAATGTGACAGCATTCTGCCTAAGGCGGCAACCATCTAGACTTAGACTAGTGATTATTCCCCCAAAACATCAAGAAACCATGAGATCACAATCCAGAGGCCACAAGCTGATGCAGGCATGTCTCATGCAGTGGACTCTATGTGATTGCATCATGACGCTTCATGGGTACGAGGCCCGACTTGTCGGCTGCCCTGTCCTTCGACGACCTTTATGTCTCTTCAACCACTGGCTTCACCATCTGATGATACATTACCACATGTCACATGGCTCATCTGTCACCCGCGAGAGTGATGTTTGTGCAACAGGCCTAGAGGTCAAGAAGTGTCAATGACAAACCAACACACACCTCATCCCTGTGAACCACCATCGTTCTGCTCTGCATAACAAACACTAAGTCAATGGCAGAGAATTGCTTGGAAAATTTTATGCAAAGCCAAGCCCAATAAAGAGCAAGGACAACCAATTGTTGAATCAGCTTAAATTTTCTACTATTATGTCCGTTTCAAAATTAGTTTTGCGATGTGTGATGTTTTTGGGGGAGGATATACCCCGTCTTTGTTGAAAGGGAGCCTCCCAGGCCCCTATAGCGTAAGACCTTAGAGGAGCTCAAACCATGATTAAACCCCTTACCCATGAAAATTCTGAACGTGGTGTGATTTTTTTTTCATGCCATATTTCAGTGAAAACTAGGGTAGGTGGATAAAACACACTGAGGAGTGACCACACATCCAAAGAATTTTCGATATCTATTACCATATCCACGTTTCACATGTGAATTACACAATATCCATTTTTGGACGGTTTTGCTCCTTTATGAACGCTTTACCCATCGAGCATGTAAAAAAACGGCCATATTGAAATGTATACACTATGTGGACGCCGCATACCATCCAGCAAGAGCATGCTGACGTCGTCAGACATGAAGTGAGAATAACAAACCCCTCAATACAGGGGTTTGTGGCTTTTTTCACTAAGGTTTGCGAGGGTTTTGAGTGGGGGGTCCGAAACACCCCATGCGTTGAAAAGGAACGCGCTAGGCCTCGCTACCGCGGAGCCAAGCAGCATCTCGCGCAAAAAAGATACCCTAACACCGCGAGTGTGTTTTGGGGTTGGGTTTAAAAGCGTTTTGCATGCAGTGAAGTGGGTTGTGTATTTGAAAGAAAACATTTGAAGAAGGCATTTTCGCTTGATCTCGATCAAGCGATGATCCTTTTGTTGTTTTATGGTCACGCAGACCCCTATTTGTGGATGTAGGGTTTCACGTTTATGCGAGCTCTGCCCACAGCAACATAGAAAACCGTAAATCAGCAAATGGGGGTTTGCGAGTCCAAAACAAAAAGCAAAAGGCTCATCGCTCGATCACAATTCTCATGATGAGGGGAGTGACACATCACCCTCCTCGCTTTGCTCGATTGGCGACTCGCAGCGCCGATCGGGCTTGGCCATGCACCGGGTATGGCAGAAGTTGTTCTTAACTTCTTGAATATGGCATTTCTAATATTGAATCCACGGATATCTCAGGCTTATGTGGACGCTTGTGCGGATACATTAGCGATATCGCCATGGATGAAACCTTGTGTTGATGTGAACAAAACAAAGTTCGACTCGTAGATGAAGTGGTGCTTCGGATGATTTCCTTGGCGCGCTATTTTCCTGCAGTTTCTCTTCCCAAGTTGGGTATGGCATCGCGAAAAAGCGCTGTAGGGTTTTCCTTGAAAAACGTTACATGCGTGCAGTGAAGGCTGTAGATTTTCACGTAGATCCTGCGGAAGGATTGAGGTCTGTGGGAGGAACTGACGGCGATTCCTCCGCTTTTAAAAGCGGCCAGTCGTCAAAACGCTAGACTGTTTCCTTCGGGCGTCGGCCATGGTGGCTGCAGATGCGGCATTCCGTACGGCGGCCATTCGCAGCCGAACCGCATATACGTCATTTTGACGTTTGAGATGGAGGCCAGCAAAGTCACCTGTAGCGCCGGACGCACGGGCGCATCAAGGCATTAAAGGAGGTGAAAACTTTCCCGGACAAATGCGTCGATTAATTGACCTATGAGTGATAGAACTCTGGCGAGACAAACTATAAAGTGATAACAAGGGTTGAACGGAAACAAAAGCAATTATGGCAATCACCGAGAACATTTCAGGGTGAAAACCTGCACGAAGAGCAGATTGAGGATGATAAGGAAAATCCTGCGACAGCCTCGAGGGTATCAGTGTTCCCGTTGCCGATACAAGCGACATCTCGATTAACCGCGCTGTAAGTTGCACCATTTGTCACTTAGGGCATCTAGAGAATATTCCGGACATGGACGCACTAGCCGTCATTTCTGTCAACACCGTGCTCTCTCTACCCAATCATTCCTAAAAAAACTTCATCAACCAGCCAGCACATTCTCCAACGTATGGGACAGAATATGTGCCAGAGCGATGATATCATCACAACAATTATTTTGATTTCCAGGTTCAAATAAACACTTCTAGGTTCCATCAAGCTGAAAAATACTATTTTACCCAAAAGTCCCGTGCAAAGGCTGAAACTCAAATTGAACAACCCAATACCCGCCAAATACCATCCTCCACATTAGAGTACTGTGTATTCTTATACGCCACACTAATTATTAACGTTTAATGATCCTAAAAACGAGAATTATACAACACACCATAATAAAGACAATGGGCACAACCTTGTCATTACCCTCTTCCTCATTCAGGCCCACAACAGAAGAGCTCATCCCCTCACCATGTTCAGAATTCTTTAGCAAATGGCATTCAAGTCCGTAGTGAATTACTTGAGGAAACACAATTGTACCTAGGAAAAATAAGTGACACCTGAATCTTACCACTACGTGCATTCACCAATCCTTATACCATTTTGCAGACAAAATGGAGTTAAAATGCCAAGTAGCACGTCAGCTAGACCCAAGTGTATGGATTTATGATGTTGAATAGAATGAAACCTCCCAAACCCAACCAAAATAAGTCTCAGAAAAAAAATATCATATGGACATTGAGAGGACATGTAAGTAATTATGTCATGAAACCCATTCATGAAAAATCATCTCCTAAAGCATTATGACATTTAACCTAAAACTAGTTTTACACTGACTTGCATCCAATAAGATAACATTGAGGAGGCATTATTTTACAATACACATATTTACACCATTTGATGGGTAGCATTATGTAATGGAACGAACATAATGTTGACCAACTTAGACAAAACCTACAGATAGGGAAAGGCCTACAACCTTCACCTCACTGAAGTGTTTTGCCAGTGGATTCGTTTGAGATACATGCTCCTTCTATGTTACATCCTCCATACCTAGAGGGAGAGACTTCCCGACTCCCTATTATCCAGCAAAGGAGAAGTGGACAAGGTCCCATGTGTCATTCGTGATTTGAACACTGGCTCTAAAACCAAATGTAACCATACTAGTGGGATGGTGACCTAAGAAGCCAAAACCAAAGGGCACGTGAAGACCTTAAGACTCTTAGGTATCCAAGCTCTAAGTCAGGGCAACCATTTAAGCCGCATGCTACTACCCGTGCCCGGTAAATTTGGAGATGTGGATAATGGAAAACATCTGAAAGTCCATGCTATTATATTACAAGATAGTGTTTGAAAAGCAAAGTTTAAACTCAAACATTCTGTTGTTCAAAATTTAACCTGTTTCCGCCTAGTTATTCAACTTGTAATGGTGAAGAATCCACGATTGGTGTTTGTAGAAAAAAAAACTGATTGCCTAAAGATTCTAGAGTGCGAAGCTTATGCCTGTTTCAAGCTTTGATATGGAACAACCAGACTTGCGATGAGATAAAGGCTACAAATTGCTGTGCAAAACTATTCATTATATAATCAAGTCATGTTTAGTAGTTGACACTCCTTGGTGCCTGTTTGGCGGCCTTTTTATTGTGCCGTTTGCGACTGAAAATGTGGGGGGATGATACATTGTCTAATTTTTATCAAATGTCAATGAAATGATCTCGGAAGAGAAGTTTCTGAGACCACTAGGTTTGAGCTGAGTGGCCTTAGGTCCTGAAGAACAACACCCTCCTTGTTTTCCTAAACATCAAAGAAGAAAGAGAGGAGGATGCAAAAATAAAGAAATTGAGAGAGCGGGACAGAGAGAGAGAGAGAGAGAGAGAGAGAGAGAGAGAGAGAGAGAGAGAGAGAGAGAGAGAGAGAGAGAGAGAGAGAGAGAGAGAGAGAGAGAGAGAGAGAGAGA
>SZWC01039145.1:0-13155 GCA_023375785.1 Penium margaritaceum
ACATCAGCTCATGAGGCTGCCATCGCCCATCAGCATAGTCGACTTGTTGCAGCAGTGACTGCGACCCCTCCTACGCCTCTGTCCCAGCTCACTAGTCCCACCTCCACCGCTTTCTCCTCCTCCTCTATCCCAAGCGGCCACACTCAAGGCATTGCAGCGGTCACATACTGGAATAAGGGGAAGAAACGATGCGGAAAGGGACTGTAGCAGCAGTAGTAGCCGGCGAGTAGTGACAGTGGACGTTCTTTTCACTAATACAACTGTGGAGGCACTCATCGCTACACGGAGTGTGAGCAGCCCCTTGACTGGACTTGGATCATGCGCCGCCTTCAGGCGGCACACACGGTGCGGATTTCCTCAAGTGGCACACGAACTCAACGCGCCGCGCCCACGACTACAGCAAACCTATCCGTTTCACCAGGCGGCAGCGGTGATGTAGAACCTCAGGATCGCACGATTGCAGAGCTTCATCAACGGCTGGCGCTTCGTACTCAGGGAGATGCGATTGTGTTGTCATAGCTGAGTGGTCCTGACATAGCTTGTATTACTACGTTTGTTGCCCGTGATGATGCTTGTGATGGATTTATGTTGGCTTGCAATGAGGATGAAACTGACTGTACGGACTGGATTGACGATTCACAGATCCGTGCTATTCGTCGTTGTCCTGAGTTCTCTGCTGAGCGTCTAGTAGAGGCAGAGTGTTCCATGGCATGTTGCTCAGTGTTGATGAGTGGTCGTGAGACGGGTGGCACCTGGATTATTGACTCTAGTGCCACCCATGACATGGCATGTCGTCATAGTGACTTTGCTGTGCACGGTCCCATTGCGTCCGTTCGGTCTGTTCGCACAAGGTCTGGTCAGTCGTTGCCTGTGCAGGGCGTTGGGGTTGTGCATTTTGATGGTCAGTTTGACCCCTTGTACATTTCTGATGTGCTCTTTGTCCGTGCTCTTGAGCTTAGCCTGCTCTCTGTTCGTGCATGGACGAGGATGGGTCTCATTGTTGAGGACTCTACTTACTTTGCCAGAGTGACTGCTCTTGATACACGTGCCATTGTGCTTCGTGCCTCTGTTGTTGATGACCTTTATCGTGTATCTCGTTGCACTACCTCTATTTCTCCACCTCTCTCTCATGCGCGTGTGTTTGTCCCTGGTGTTCTCTCCTGTGAGCACCAGTGCTTGTTACATCATCGCCTCTGCCATGTGAGCTCGTACACTGTGTCGAAGCTCATTCGAACTCAGCCAGCCCTCGGTCTTGACGCAACTTATTTTGAGAAGCCACTCAAGACCGTATGTCTTTTTTATGCCCAGGGTAAGATTCATCGCTGCCCTTACCCTGACTACTCCTCACGGGCACTACGCACACTAGAGTTGGTCCACTCGGACCTTCTCGGTCCTCTCTGTCAGGATGAGATCCGCATGGTGCAGTCCCGACGTTGGTCTGATACACTCTATTGGTTCACGTCTACTGTTTTGGGCGAATATGAGACTAAGCGTGAGCTTTCTGGTCGCCTCACCCTATGTGAGTAGGAGTTTAGAGACAGTCTGTTCGCGAAGGGAATAACGTCGTTTTGCGTTAGTTTTGGAACATAGACATGATCAAAAAGTTTATAGGGCTATTCATGAGCTTTCCAACGCACCAAACCACCAAGCATAGCCCAAGTTACGCTTGCCGAAGCGTAGGTCTCATCCACCACAGAAGCCTGACGCCGCCACTCGCCGTGGCGCCTTCCTTCACGTGCAAAGCGCCTTTCCCAAGACGCATATCCCATTGCACATGGTGTGGGGGTCCCCTGCACTGTTTCCACGCACCCTCCCCACTTTTGGGTTGCGTTTGGTGATGGGGTGTGACGAGGTTCAAAACCTGTCCACGGACCTGCAGTCAGAATTTTGAGCAAGTCCCCGAGTAACAAAACGTACTATTGAGTTTCGGACGTCGAGCCAGGCTTTTGGCTAGGTCTCTCAGTAACAACCTGCACTATTGGATCCGGTGGATGATCCGCCGGATCAGGTGGATCATCCACCGGACGCCTCGGCAGACCTATCAGAGCAATTTCTCCAGATGGTAGTTTTATTACTCGTTCCAGTCGATTATCGACCGGATTTCGAGTCGCAACCGGCTCCCAGAGCCGCTTCGCATACCCCAATTTTGGAAGGCCATATCTCCCTCGATACTTGTCCAATTCTGGCGAAACAACTTCCAACAGATTCATCAAGTTGTCAACTTTGCTGGGTGATCCTCTTTTTTAGGATCCAAGCAATCTTTGAGTCACCAGATCCACCGGAGCGGCGTTAACACTTTCTGGTGGCTCGTCGGTGCCTCGCGGAGCCGCACTTGGTCATGCGGAGGGATGATTTTTCAGCATTCTCCCCCTTGCACCTGCCATGCCCGCTGGTCCTGCTTGCTCTCACTTGTCTTCCGCCGTGCCCTCCAGCCCATCATAGTTGGTAATCCCAAGTCCGGCCACGCTAATCGCGTGCCGGTCCGCGGGAAGCACTTTGGTCAAGCAATCCGCAAGCATGTTGTGCGTGCTGCACTGCTGCATCACCACCTGCCCCTTCTCGACCATGTCCCGTGCGTAGTGATAACGCACGTCGATGTGCTTTGTCCTCTTGTGCTACGTCGAGTTGTTGGTGAGCGAGATGGAGCCAGTGTTGTCCTCTTGCACCACCGTTGGCTCTAGCTGCGGCACGCCAAGCTCCCCCAGCAACCTGCGGAGCCATACCGCCTCCTTGACCGCCCCGGCCAGCGCGATGTACTCTGTTTCCACTATGGAGGTGGCGACGCAGTCCTGCTTCCTGCTACACCACGAGACCGTTGCACCTGTGAGGAAGAACAGGTATCCGGATGGATTTCCGCTTGTCCACATCTCTAGCGTAGTCTGCATCCGTGTAGCAGACCAGACGCAAGGGGCCCGCCCGCCCCTTGCGGTTGAACATTAGGCGCACATGCCGCGTCGCCTGCAAGTAGCGAAGGATGCGCTTGACCGCTTGCCAGTGTAGTGGCCCTAGATTGGCCACGTACCTGCTTACTTGGCCCACCACGTCGGCCAGGTCCGGTCGAGTCGCCACCATGGCGTACATGAGGCTGTGCACCGCCATATCCTCCCCTTTTTTTTTTGTTTGCGGCTCCATTGCCGCACTTAGTTAACAAGTCCTGGAGACACGATTGCACAATGGTTTGCAGTCCTCCATGCCGTACCGCTTGAGCACCCTGGCCACGTATTTGGCCTGTCCCAGCTCAAGCGTGCGCGCCCTCCGGTTTCACATAATGCTTACCCCGAGATAGAACTCGAGCTCCTACTGCTCAGCTACTCATTCAGCTGTTGTAGGCTCGGCAGGTCTGAGGAGCACAAGATCAGATCATCCACGTAAAGTACGATGATCTGATGAAGCTTATTGCTGCGCTGCACGTACACGATATGATCCGCCTCACAGCGATTGAAGCCCAGTTGTGCCATGAAGCTGCCCATCTGTTGGTACCAGCATCGGGGCGATTGTTTTAGCCCGTAGAAGGACTTCCGCAGCTTGCACACCTTGCCCTCTGGCGCCTCCACCCCCTCCGCCACCTCCATGCAGATTTCCTTGTCGATGTCGCATTGAGGAAGGCTGTCTTTACGTTCATTTGGTGGAGCTCCATGTCCTTCGCGGCTGCCACCGCAAGGATCGCCCAGGTGCTTGGCGACGGGGGCGAACGTCTCATCGTAGTGCCCGCACCTACACAGCGACAACGGCGGAGAGTACGTAGGCTGCAGTGGGTGGATGAAGCAGTAGGACATCAAGTGGGAACCGACTACATTTTACTCGCCACAGTCCAACGGAGAAGCAGAGCGGACAAACCAAACCCTGCTCAACATGGTGCGGACCATGCTTGTGGATGCGGGGTTGCCGCGAGGATTCTCGGCCGGAGCTATGCGTAGAGCGAGCTACACCATCAACCTCACTCCGACAGCGGTGCTGAAGGGTAAGGGCGGCTGGAAGACGGCGCAAGAGGTTTGGAGGGGGCGCAAGCCAAATGTGGCGCACCTGAAGGTGTTCGGGTGCAAGGCGCACGCAATGGTGCAGGCGACGCAACGACGTGAGAGCAAGCTGGAGCTGCAGGCGAAGCCATGCTTATTCCTCGGGTACGATAGCATGCAAAAGGTGTATCGGTTCTGGGACTCGCGCACGCAAGAGATCATTCGCAGTCGTGACGTCAAGTTCGACGAGGAGCAAAGCTTCAGCACCAGCAGCAGCGATATGAGTATTGTGAACACTCCTAAACGTGGGGAGTGGTTCCAGGTCCTTAACTACGAGGAGGAGCCGGTGGACACGGAGGTCAATGATGCGGCGTCGGAGCGCAGCGGTGCAGCAAGTACAGTAGCCAACGTGGAAGACTCCGGTGACGATGCAGCTGGGCTGGAGATCCGGCGAAATGATATGTCGAAGGAGGCACCACGGGTGCCGAAGTGCGCAGCCCGGCAGAGTTCGCGTCGGGGCGTCGGAGAAAAATCCTCCAGACGCGCTGCCAGTCCGATTGATGGTTCGCCGGAGCGGGAGAAACCCTCGGGGAGCCGTCTAGCGGATGATTCACTAGAGCAGGCGGAGTCGGAAGGATCACAGTAGAGCGACGAGACGCCACCAAAACTGCCGCGCCGCAGCAGGAAGCAGAGTAGAGCGGGGAAGCGTTTCAACACAAGCGTTGGTCGATGGATTGGCATGACGCGGTGCATGCTGGCTGCATCAACAGAACTGACGACTGTACAAGAGGCGCTTACGCAGCCCAAGGGGGAGCAGTGGGACGCCGCCATCAAGTTGGAGTTGGCGTTCATTGCTGAAAACGACACATGGCAGCTGGTTGACAGGCCGAAAGATGCCAAGGTCATCGGCTCCAAGTGGGTCTTCAAGACCAAGTTCACAAAGGAAGGTGTGGTTGACAAGTACAAGGCACGACTTGTCTTTTTCTCGTGACCTCAAAGAAATGAAGATTGATCTCCCACTTGCCATTGTCTGCACTGGCCTCAGCTCTGGCCTCCCTGTCCAGTATGCCATCATCCGCCGGATCCTCCTTCAACTGTCTGTCGACCAACTGACCATCACTACCATTAGATCCAAAGTCATTGCAGCCCAACAAGACTACGTCACCAAGCACGTGCCTTAGATAAAAATCTCCACCAACTCCTTCTAGACCATGGCCGCCACTACTGAAGAACCACTTTCTCCCTAGCTCCAACACCATCCACCGTGGCCCTCTGAAAGGAACCAAGTGCAGCTGCCGTAACTACCTGCCCCATGTCTGTCAACATCGTTCCACGGATGAATGGCTGGACCACAACCCAGGCATATCCTATAGTGAGCAGCCCAACTGGGCTGAGGAGCATCGTCAGAGCTACTACAACCTCAAGGTGGCGTTTGAGTCTCAGAACATGGAGGGACCATCCCCTCCCTCTGACTTGTCAATATTGTCACTACTCCTAGTAATGTTGTAATGTTAGGAGTAGTTGAGCCCATGACTGAGATTGGATATGAGACGTATGGGCTCGAGATGTACACCGCGTCGTCTGCTCCTCCTCTCTCCTCTCACGTCTCTCTTTGCAGCTTTGACTCATTGCACATCGCACTCATCCAGCTGGTAGCTGCATACTGCACTGCTTGCCACAGCCACTTCCTCCTCATCCACGACCAGTTCTTTGCGCAGTGTACTATTATCTTGCTCCCCACACTGGCAGGAGATGTCCCTACACCGAGAAACTGGTTAGGACAACTGACCAAACATCTTGGTGGACCGCCTTACCTCATTCTAACTGATACTTCACATGTACCACTACATGCCTTTTCCCCTGACTACTGCACAGAGGAAAGATTAGTCCTCACTTAAACTCTTGCTCGCAATAGGAATCTATCAAACCGTCTGGTGCAAGAAGGCCATTTCATGAGAATCCATCACATCTCCTCTCAACTGTGGACAGCTTGCCTACGCAGAGCTGTTGGAGCAGATAAGCTGCGTAAACCCAAGGATGACCGTAGTCGAAGATCCACATAGGTTTGTGACCGTAACTGTTGTCTCTCCTATGGAACCATAGCTTCCCCACAAGAAACAACACCGCAGTCACATGAATCTCCCGCACTGTTTAGTTACTGGTGACTGCTGACCTTCTCCTCGTACTAAACTCACCACGTATGTCCTGACTCTACTCCGTCACCCAGGTTTTCCCTCTTCTCTCTACAACCTGGTACTAAGGCAATCACCATATCTAAAACCTCCCAAACGTTTCCTGCCATGTACCTCAAGAAGCATAGGTCTTCCAAACGTTGCAACCCTCTCCCGATTGGAGGGGTGTGTCTGGACTATTTCAGAGGTTGCTTTCGGAGATGCAAGGTGCAAGGAAATGAAGAGTGGCTATGCAGGATGATTTTCAAAGAAACATCACCAGGAAATAACAGTCTTTTGACCGGCCATCGTGCAATCCTTGCCAGCAGCAAACGAACGGCTTTGTGCTGAACGGTCAAAGCGGGCGCACCTTCAAAAAGTGCTCCTACGCATGTCACTCTCCTTCACATATGGCTAGAATTACCAGTTTCTCCTATCGTGGCCTTCTAGCACTGTTTGTCACCATGCCCGAGTCGGTATTATAATCCCACGTGCCCGGTCACCAAAGCACGCTAGGTTAGACTAATCCTATCATAATCGTATTAGCCCTCCTGAAGGACAAGGATCCTATGGTGTAACTTGTCTTACATCAAGTGGACAAGAGTTGGAGTAGGTGGAAGAGTAGGTGGAGCCATGGTTGGGACCAAGATGGTTAAAAACAAAGAAGAAGGTAAAGTGAGTACAAGAGATCTACTTTTAAGTGAGTGTGAGCGGCCAATCCATCCCCCTTGCCACCCCACAAGTGAAGATTCACTTGTGGGGGTCACGCCGCCAGGATCGAACCCGACGGCACATGAAAATACAACAATTAGGAAAGCATGTGAAGAGAAACCAAGAGATCCGAAGGTGCCGAGCCTGGTTGTAACAGCTAAAAAGTTGCCCCTCCTCATGCCCAAGTGCGGTGCCGATAGGCGCTGACGAGCCGCCAGAAAGTGGAAACTCCGTGCCAACAGATATGGAAAATCAAGGATTGCTTGGATCCTAAAATGAATGATTTCCTTGTAAAGGTGACAAGTTGCTGAGTCCGGTGGAAGGTGTTTCGCCGGCATCGGACAAGTATCGAGGGAGATATGGCCTTCCAAGGTTGGGGTGTGCGTAGCGGCTCTGGGAGCCGGCTGCGACTCAAAATCCGGTGGACAGTCGACCAGACCGAGCAACAAAGATACCATCAAGAGATATTGCTTCGAAAGGCCTGCCGAGGTGTCTGGTGGATAATCCACCAGATCAGGTGGATTATCCACCGGATCCTGTGGTGCAGGTTGTTACTTAGGGACCTGACTGAGGGCCAAAATCATGGCTCGGTGTCCGAAACTCAGTAGTACGTTTTGTTACTCAGGGACAGTCAAAATTCTGACTGCTGGTCCGCGGACAGGTTTCGAACCTCGTCACACCCTATCACCAAACTCAACCCAAGTAGGGGAAGTACGTGGAAACAGTGCAGGGGACCCATACATCACGTGCAATGGGATCCGCGCCTTGGGAAAGGCGCTTCGCACGTGAAGGAAGGTGCCACGGCGTGTGGCGGCGTCAGGCTTTTGCAGTGGGTGAGACCTGCGCTCCAGCAAACGTAACTTGGCCTACGCTTGGCTGAAGCATGCGCGGTTTGGTACATTGCAAAGCTCATGAACAGCCCTATAAATGTTGTGATCATGTCTATGCTAAAACATTAATGCAAAATCACGTTATTCCCTTTGCAAAAGTGACTATCTCCAAACTCCTCTTCCCATAGCGTGAGGCGACCACAAAGCTCACGCTCAGTCTCAGATCCGCCCAAAACAGAAGACGTGAGCCACTAATGACTACTAGACAAACATTGGGCCCGCACCAGGCGGATATCTCCTCACAAAGGGTTATGGGCCCACGGGTTTGATAGCCTCCAACGTTCACGTCTTCCGCAACGCACGGGATTGTCATCTTGGACGTCGCCCTGAAGTTGTGACAACCCGTGTAAGTAGAAGTTACATAAATGACGCAGAAGGAGACGCAGTCCATTCAGAAGTATGCGAGCGGCCCGGGCTTCAGGCTCTGGAGGTGGTACTTTGAGCTGCACCTCGCGCATAAGGGGCTACTAGATGTCATGTTGGGAAAGGAGGTGCTTGTAGAGGCAACTGATGTGCACACAAAGAAGCAGGTCTTCAAAAAGAAGAACAGGGAGGCGCTCATGCTCCTGGTGTCCAAGACAGCGGAGTCGTAGTGGGGCTACTTCCAAGGCTATAAGCTAGCAACCGAAGCTTGGCAAAAGCTGTGTGCCATCCACCAATCCATGTCGCTCGCGAACAAAATCTTTGCGATGAAGCGGCTCCTCACGCTGAGAATGAAGGAGGGAGATGATGTCATCTCTACCATGCAGCAATCGAGTCGCTCACCTTGCAATGTAACGACGTGGGGTGGAAAATCGACACGCAACTGCAGGCGATGGCCCTCCTCATGGCCCTACCTGACAGTTGGGATCCAATCATCATCGTTCTCAGAGGATGGTCGTTGGAGACGCTCACCTATGGCGCAGTCGCAGAGTACATCCATAACGAGGCGCAGCGCCGGAGCTACGGGGAGTCCTTGTCTTCCTCCTCATCCCTCATCAACAAACCTTGTGGTGGCAGAAGCGAGGGTAGAGGAAGCGGCAAAAAGGGTGACAGAAAGAAGGGCGCCAAGAAAGGTGCGTGCCGTAAATGTGGCAAGGAGGGCCATTGGACGCGTGAGTGGCGAGAGGAGACGAAGACCGCGGCAAAAATAGGGAGGACAGGTCGAGCCGACGGCCCGCCAAGGCATCGTGGAGGTTGAAGTCGTGGTGGGTGGTAAGAAGGAGCTATGCACAATCCGTGATGTGCAGCATGTCCCCAGCCTCACTAACCTTTTGAGTGTCAGCTGCTTGACGGATAAGGGATATGAGGTGCTCTTCCGCAGGAAAGGCGCAATGGTACGTATTGACGGCGACAGCGAGGTCGTGCTAGAGGCAAAGCGCGAGGCCGGTCTCTACATCATGGAGACCAAGGTGGTCCCCGCGACATCCGATGTAGCAGATTTGCAAGAGCGCGTCGTCCACATGGCCAAGGGAGGAAGCCCTAATATGGAGCTCTAGCACTGACGGTCGGGGCACTCGGCACCCGGAACTGTTAAGGAAATGGAGAAGCATGAGATGGTGTGTGGCCTCATCATCGACGGTGTAGCAAAAGCGGCAGCAGATGCAACCGTGCACAAAAAGTGCGAGCCTTGCATTTTGGGCAAGGCACAGCACAATCCATTCAACGAGAATGAGTCTCGCACAAAGGACCTGCTGGAGGTCGTGCACAATGACGTGCGTGGACTGTTCAAATCTCTGTCAAACTGCGGCTTGAGATACTTCCTGACCTTCATCGATGATTGCAGCAGAAAGCTCTACGTGTGCTTCATGAAGCGGACTGGTGAGGTCCTGGACCGGCTGAAGGAGTAAGTCGTAGCGGTGGAGAGGCAGAATGGCCGGATGGTCAAAGCGCTATGTAGTGAAAATGACAAAGAGTGCATGGGCTGTAGTGGGCAGATGAAGCAGCAAGGCATTAAGTGGGAGCCCACTACGCCGTACTCACCACAGTCCAATGAAGTGGCGGAGCGGGCAAGCCAGACGTTGTTCAACATGGTGCGAACCATGCTTGTGGATGCAGGGTTACCGTAAGGGTTCTGGGCAGAGGCTGTGCGTATAGCAAGCTACACCATCAACCTTGCCCCAACAGCGATGCTAAAGGGTAAGGGTAGCTGGAAGATGCCGTAGGAGGTTTGGAGCGAGCGCAAGCAAAACATGGAGCACCTAAAGGTGTTCGAGTGCAAGGCACACACGATGGTCCACATGGCACAACAACGCGATAGCAAGCTGAAACCGCGGGCGAAGCCGTGCTTGTTCCTTGGCTACAAGAGCGTGCAAAAAGCGGACCGGCTTTGGGACCCACACACGCAAGGGATCATCCGTAGTCGTGACATCGATTTCAACAAGCAACACAGGTTCAGTTGTAGAAGTAATGACATGAGCTTCGAGAACACTCCAAAACTGGGGAGTGGTTCAAGCTCCTTGACTACAAGGAGGAGCCGGCGGACGCGGAGGTCGATGATGCGGCGTTGGAAGGAAGCGAGAATGCGGCGCCACCTCCACAGTGGAAGTAGAGCACATCACGCTAGCCGAGGCGGTCAAGGATGCGGTAAGGCTCTATAGGTTGCTGGAGGAGCTGAGCGTGCCGCAGCAGGAGCCTATAATGGTGCAAGAGGAAAACACTGGCTCCATCTTGTTGACCAACAACCCGACGCAGCACAGGAGGATGAAGTACATCAACGTGCGTCATCAATATGCACAGGACATGGTTGAGAAGGGACAGGTAGTGCTGTAGAACTGAAACACGCACAACATGCTTGCGGATTGCTTGACCAAAGCGCAACCTGCGGACCGGAACGCGATGAGCGTGGCCGAGCTTGGGATGACCAGCTATGATGGGCTGGAGGGTTCAGCGGAAGATAAGTGAGAGAAAGGAGGAGCAGCGGTTATGATAGGTGCTAGGGGGAGAATGTTGAAAAACTGCCCCTCTGCATGTCCAAGTGCAGCGCCGAGAGATGCCAACGAGCTACCAGAAAGTGGAAACTCCGCGCTGACAAATGTGGTGACTCAAGGATTGCTTGGATCCCAAAATGGATGATTTCCCTGTAAAGGTGACAATTTGCTGAATTCGCTAGAAGTTTTTTTCGCTGGACGCGGACAAGTATCACGGGAGATATGGCCTTCCAAAGTTGGGGTGTACGCAACGACTCTGGGAGCCGATTGCGATTCGAAATCCGGTGGACAATCGACCGGACCGAGTAACAAAAACACCATCTCGAGAAATTGCTCCGGAAGGCCTGCCGAGGCGTCCGGTGGATAATCCACTTGATTAGTAGACCATCCACCGGATCCTGTAGTGTAGGTTGTTACTAAGGGACTTCGCCAAAACCATGGCTCGGTGTCGGAAACTCAGTAGTACGTTTTGTTTCTCGGGATCTTGGTCAAAACTCTGACTGCTGGTTCGAAACCTGTCCAAGGACAGGTTTCGAACCTTGTCACATCCCATCACCAAACCCAACCCAAAATTGGGGGAGGTACGTGGAAACAGTACAGGGGACCCATACATCATTTGCAATGGGATTTGCGCCTTGGGAAAGGCGCTTCACATGTGAAGGAAGGCGCCATGGCGTGTGGTGACGTCAGGCTTTTGTGGTAAGTGAGACCTGCGCTCCGGCAAGCGTAACTTGGGCTACACTTGGCCGAATCGTGCGAGGTTTGGTGCGTTCGAAAGCTCATGACTAGTCCTGTAAATGTTTTTATCATGTTGATGCTCAACAACGTATGCAAAATCACGTTATTCCCTTTGAAAAAGAGACCATCTCTAAAACCCTACCCACATAGCGTGAGGCAACCAGAAAGCTCACACTCAGTCTCAGATGTGCCCAAAACAGAAGGGGCGAGCCAGTAAAGACTATTAGACAAACGTTAGGAATGTACCACGCGGATTCCTCGTGACACTAAAAATATCCGATTACTAGGAGAAACTAGCCAAAGAAAAAATCAATAAGCTAGTTGTAGCTGAGTCCAACACCTCTCCCCCTCCCCCAGAGCCATAATAGCACTAATAAGAGAAATAGCCATCGAGAGTTTTCTACAAGCAGCTTTCAGTCCTCCATCTACTGCTTCTTTTTGTATATTTTCCTGCCCTTCTTGCTAACTTGACAGCTTGTTGAGACGATGCAAGATGGAGGTGCTATTTCATTTAGCTGGGAGTGAGAGGAATCAGCTCAAGTTGCTGCTCGGGTTGAATAGGTTGACCCTGTGATTGTCAGAAAACTGTTGTGCGCCAAAATGGAAATTTATACCACAACCTCTTTGATTGTATCACTAGCATGCTATCTCTGCACCACTTTGCACAAGAGATAGAATTCAGCCATACGAAAAGCCATGGTATCATGAATGGTGGTGAAGGAAGTTGGAGATGTGGATGTAGGATCAGGAACAGATGTAGACTGAAGAAAAGGAAGTGGCAAAGTGGATACTGGTGAGGCACCCACAGACACTAAGGGGCGTGTCTGACGCTGAGGCAACATGGGTGCTGTGGAAAAAGCACGTGAGGAGGATGAGGGTGGGAATTTCTTGGTGGCCAGGAGGTGTACCATGAGCACGAGGGAGGTAGAGTGATCAAGGGATTTATCAATGGGTAGGGACATAGGTGTATATGAAGTGATGCATGATGGGGATTTTTGAGGCAGCGAGTGATGAAAGAAGGCAAGAACTTTGTCTGTAAGTGCATGAACCAACACAAGGATGGACAATGAATGAAGTTGGAATGACTCATCAAGAGATGTGATGACATGTGACGAGGTTTCAATGACTTGGCCAATGGAGAGTGGAGAGCATAAGAGACCTTGCAAACCGTTATTGCTCTCATGAGTGAGAGCACATGCAAGGGGAGAGGGGTTATAAGTGGAGGGATCATGATAGAGGAATGCGGGAACCCACGTAGGTGGACAGTATGAAGAACGACGCCAGCTGTGACTTGGAGTATCACAAAAGTGACAACAGAAGAAGAATGATGTTGGGTAAGGTGACGCCTGTCCCCATTATGGTAGAAAGCCAGGGCCATGAGTGCATGGAACGAAGACATTGGCCAGTGGAGTGTGCAGGGTGGACGGCACGGGTAGGGGCTTGGGTGGTGGTGGAACTGACCTAGGACAAGGAAGGAGACCCAGGAGTTAGGAAGGACTCACAAGAGACATGGTGTGGTGAATGACAGAGAACAGAATTATAGGAACATACCTCGACATGGTACACCTCAACACGGTGTGACCCAACAAGACAACGAGACTGGACACAACAAAACTCTCTCTATCTCTCACTCTCTCTGTCTTTGTCTCTCTCTGTCTATCTCTCTTCTCTCTATCTCTCTCTCTCTCCATTTCTCTCTCTCTCTCTCATTCTCTCTCTCTCTCTCTCTCTCTCTCTCTCTCTCTCTCTCTCTCTCTCTCTCTCTCTCTCTCTCTCTCTC
>SZWC01039146.1:0-13153 GCA_023375785.1 Penium margaritaceum
GGTGTCGCACGCGGCAGTCCAAGAGCTGTCCTAAAACCGGCCCAAAACCATTGTTTTGGCTGTAACTCTGCGCACACATGTCAGAATCCTACGCCGTCTGAACCTAGACGTGCAAAATCAAAAGACGGACGCAGCGACTGGTCACATGCATGCATCCATCGACTGACAGTGAGTATACAATGCAAAAACATGCAAATGGGCCTCATTCCCAGTCCGCTGAAAGGCGCCTGCAAGAAGTAGAAGGCACAGCAAGGAGTCCCGGTGACATCTGGGGCTCTGGAACAGTGGTCGGTCAGCTCCAGGCGGGTGGTCTGCCGCCTGTCGTCGCGCCGGTGTCACCAGGGCCGCCTGCCTCAGGGATCTGCACGAGTATGGACACGGCCGAGTGGTCACAGTAAACTGTACAGGAACGGCACAAAGTACGACTACCCGGAATACTCTGAGGGCGGCTACTCACCAGTGCTCGGACAAGACCGGCACGATGGCCCCCTAAGGATGAGCACCTGGGAAAGAGGTAGCTCTCCCAAAGTACTCAAGGCAAGAACACATGGTGAAGGGCACGGTAGTGAGAAAATACGAGCCCAACCATCGACCGCATAAGAGTCATAGAAAACGTCTTGCAACAGCCACATATGTGCCACAGGGCACTTTTGGGTCCAGCAGCAGCTTGAAGGCGTCAGAGGCTCCAGCCAGAACGGGCTCTCCTGACGCTTCTGTTGGTTTTTGTGTATCTCTCATTGTACTCTGTTGTGTCCTCCCGGCTTGTGTACATCGGCGTGCAGATGACTGACGGCGAGACTTGATGCCGCTGGAGTCTCGCTCGGTGGAGCCGACGCACGCTGAGACCCACTCACCCGTCACTGGAGCCTCCTCCCTCTGGCGATGCGCTCAGCTCCATCGGCAGGCCTCCTCGGTGGTCGGGCCGCCGACAGTCACCGCCACTGCGGATGCAGTCTGCATGCACCTAGCGCTGTGTCTGTCTGTGGCATTGCGTCTGTAGCATCATGCGATGCCTAGGGTCCATGTCTTCTGTTGTATGGCCCTGTTTGGCATCGTTGACTGTCATAAGCACTGCCTGGGTTCGTGTAGCCATAACTTCTCGTAGCTGTTTTTCTAGCTGATTCTGACCGCACGACTGCGTTCGCAACGTCGGTGTTATGGTATGGTCCAGTTTTCAAGAAAAACGGACGACGCCCGGGTCTTGGGCTGTCGGGCGTCTGGCAGGGCTCACCGAGAAAACCCTGCCTGCCAGAAAATAGGTCTAGTACTGTTTTTTGATTGGCTGGTTAGCTGAGTAACAACTTTTACACTAGTGGGGGGGGCCTAGAACTTGGAGGGGTTCCCCATTGTTGCTCATTCTTCATTGCTAATCAGTTACTTCCATTTTTTAGCTGCTTTCTGGCGCTAACACTGGCGCGCGCACTTCTGAGTAACAAACCCAGAGCGTGGAAGCCCGCACGCTGCATCAACAACGCATGCTGCCCCAACCTGTTGCCTAGGTTTCTAGCTTGGTATCAGAGCCAAAGCGTAGCAGCAGCAGCAGAAGACTCGCGTACAGGTGCCAGACAACGCCGGCAGACCCCCATACGCGCCAGTGCAGGGGAAATGCTGTCGGATTTTTTCCGGCAGCATTGACCCGCCTGGTGGCAGCGTCAGATTTTTTCCCACGGCCACTGGGCCAGGGGAAATGCTACCGAAATTTTTTCGGCAGCACTGATCCCCACACATGACGCGAGGAGGTGAGCGGCAGGCCGTGTCCAACACCTGTGGGCGACGACGCACACGGCAACTTCACCCAGGTGCAGTGACTTGCACCAGCATGCAACAGCAGCAGCTCGCAACAGCAGCAGCCGCAGGCAAATTCAGCGAGCAGTGGCAACAACAGCCAGCAGCAGCTGCGTGCAGCAGTAGCAGCAGGCAGAAGCAACAGCTCATAGCAGCCTGCAACAACAGCAGCCCGCAGTAGTAGCTCGCAGCAGTAGCAGCGGTAGCAGCCCGCAATAGTAGCGAGCAGCAGTAGCGGCAAGCAGCAACTAGAACAGCGTGTAGCAGCAGCAGCCAGCCATAGTAGCTGCTGCAGCGAGCAGCTCCCAGCAACAACTGCTGCTACTGCTCGCTGCCCGGAGTGAGCGAGCAACGAGTAGCAGCCCGATGCTGCCAGCGAGTAGCAGCTCGCTGCCAGCGAGCTGTAGCTCGCTGCCCGCCGCCAGCAAGCAGCAGCTCGCTGCCCACTGCCAGCGTGTAGCAGCTCGTTGCCCGCTGCCAGCGAGCAGCAGCTCGCTACCAGCAAGAAACAGCCTGCTCCTCGCAGCTGACAGCGGGCAACTGCCCGCTGTGACAGACGAGGAAGAGAAAAAAAATCCCCCCATCCCACCTGCCTCGCCGCCGCTGCTGCAGCAGCCCTAGTAGCCGCAGCAGCTCGCAGCAACAGCAACTACTGCTGCAATTGCAGCCGAAGCAGCAGTAGCAGCAACAACAGTAGCAGCAGTAGCGGCAACAGAAACAATAGCAGCAGCAGCAATAGCAGCAGCAGCAGCATCAGCAACAGCAGCAGCAACATTAGTAGCAGCAGCAGCAACACCAACTATAGCAACAGTAGTAAACTGCAGCCATAGTAGTAGCAGCAGCAGCATCAGTAGCAGTAGCAACAGCAGCTGTAGCAGCGGCCCCAACAACTGCCACTGTCGACGTCAGCATCCCGTTGGTGACATCACTGCTGACGTCATCAACTAAAAAGAAAGAAAACCAAAGCAAAACCCAAAGAAAGGGGCAAGGGAAGGGGGAAGCAAGCCTGAGGGTGGGCAGAACATCCACTGTCCTCAACAAGGCGCTATTGCTGACGTTAGCAACCACGAAAAAAAAAAAAGAACAGAAAAAAAACAAAAACAAACAAAGGGCATCACACCATGTCTGGTAGCCCCACTGGGGAGGGGTCCTCTGTTGGGGGGACCCCCACCCCCCCTTTCTTGCAGTTGTTGTAGCAGCAGCGACAGCAGCAGCAGCAGCAGCAGCAGCAAGAGCAGCAGTAGTAGCAGCAGGAACAGCAAGAGATGCAGGAGTAGCAGTAGTAGCAACAGCTGCAGCAACAGCGGAAGCAGCAGCAACAGCAGCAGCAGGAGGAGCAACGGCGCCAGCAGCCCTCTGACGTCGTTGGCGATAACCCTGACCCCCTCATTGCTCTTCAGTAACAGCTCGCCGCCCTGACGCAGTAGCTTGCGGCACTGCAACCGTTAGTTTCCCAGTCTGCCCCCAATGCACCTTCGTCCTTTCCCCCTCCAGGGCGTGCCAGCCTAGCTGTGTCTGCTGCCACGCAATACCTGGCGCAACAGCAGACTCTACGCCAGCAGCAGACAGTGACCTCCGTCCTTGGCCCCACTCTGGGTGCCGGCCGCAGGCAAAAGGACTTTGAGACGCAGCCGCCGCCGCTTCAAGCCGACGAGCAGTTCCGGAGCTGGGAGCTCAGCTTCCGCATCTGGGCGCAGGGTGAGGGCCTGTGGGCATACTACACCCTGCCATATGACACCACCCTGACCGACCAGCTGTATGAAACTGGTCGTGCCGTCCGGGCTCTTGTCCCTGTCGCCCCTCCGGCTTCCCGCCTCGCCCTAGAGCCCTTCTTAGGCGACTTCATCGCTGGCGCCAACCCAGACCCTGCAGCCGCATGGCACATTCTCACTCGTCCCCATCGCCTGTCCAGCGACGCTGAGACTAGCCGCTTGCTACGGGAGTTCAACTCCCTTCACATGGGGGAGACCGAGACGGTCACCTCCTACTGGCGGCGGGCGGAGGACATCCTTTGTCGCCTCGGGAAATCTGCACCACCCCCTTTGGTCGCGCTCCTCACCATCAAGCGCGGCGCCACCGAAACGCACTCAGACGTCTTCGTCCACTACCCTCACGACATTCTCTCCACCATGGCGGCCCAGGACACCCTCCTGCCCTGGGCATACGAGCTCTTCCTCCGCATTGAGGAAGCTCGTCTGGAGTCCTGACTCCAGCGCACAGAGGCCGTCGCCTCCCCTTCTGTCGCCTCCGTGGCCGTCGCCTCCCCCGCGGCAGCTACCTCATCATTGTCGGGGAAGAAGAAGCGTTGGACCAAGAAAGGCAAAGGTCAGCAGCAGCAGCAGCAACAGTCATCGACCGGGTCTAGCGCTAGTAGCTCGGTCTGCCACAACTGTGGCCAGCCCGGGCACGGGTGGTATACGTGCCCTCTACCGACGGATGAGGTGTACGTCATCGCCACCATGCGTCGCCAACGCGAGCGCCGTCTCGCCTCTGCCGCCGTGATTGTCGCCGGCTCTGACTCCTCTGCCTCATCCAGCAGCTCCACCACTCCAATTGCTTCGCCGGTCGTACCGACACCACCGCCACAGCCGTTGGCGCCGGCGCAGTCCTCCTACCCGGGCTCCGGCGCCATCACCCCGTAGTTTGTCTACACTCCTGGGCCATCCTCTTACGAGCGCCAGCTGGAGCAATTCATTGCGCTCCAGCTTGGCCTCCCTCGCCCTCCTCCCCAGGGAAGTGCGAGTTGCATCACTTCCTGCTCCCCTGTCTAGCCCTGCATGACTGAGACTGAGTTACGGTCATGCCCTGTTTCTTCGTCTGTCTCGTTGTCTCTCGTGGTCTCCGCTACCCTCTCCCAGGACGACGTTGCTTGGCTTGACGATTGGTAGTCTCGATTCTCACCTCCTTCCACCGCGTCAGCGTCCCTTGCTTGCTGCCATGTGACCGTTAGCGATCTTGCGACCCTGGTCCAGGGCCCCGCTGAGACTTGGATCATCAACGCCGGGGCTATGCATCACATGACGGCCTATCGTGAGGCCTTTAGTATGCTCGGTCCTGTAGGCGATGTTTCCGGTGTCCGGACAGGCTCTGGCCAGGTGTTTCCTGTCTGTGGTGTTGGCGTCGTTCGTTTCCGTGGTCCCTCCGTTGACGTCTTTCTGACCGATGTCCTCTTCGTCCCTGGTCTTGAGCTCAACCTCCTGTCCGTCACTGCCCTTGACGGCATGAGCATGGATGTTGTGCACTCGCGTGGTGTTGGAACTGTGTCGCTGTGTCCGTCTGGTCTTGTCGTACTGCACGCCACCACCGGTGGCAACCTGTGGCATGTACCTCGTCTGTCTTCCTCTCCTTCCGTCTCCTCCCCGTCAGCGGCCACAGGCCATGTGATTGTCACCAGCACACTTTCTCCTCAGCACACTCGCCTCCTGCACCGCCGCCTTTGCCACGTCCACTCTGCCGCCATAGACAGCATGCTTCGCACCCAACCGGCCAAGGGCCTTGACTTGGAGACTTTTCCCCTCCCGTGCCTCACTGAGTGCATTGACTGCGCTTAGGGGAAGATGCACCGTTCCACGTATCCCTTGTCTTCCTCCCGTGCGTCTGCCCCCCTCAACCTTGTCCATTCGGACGTCATGGGTCCTCTCCCTACCGAGTCCATCGGCGAGCATGGTCGCTACGTCCTCACCCTCACTGACGACTATTCTCGCTACCACTGGGTCTTCTGCCTTCGACAGAAGAGCAATGTCGCCCCCGCCATCCAGGACTGGCTTGTCCTTATGGATCGCGAGTGTGGCCACTCTCTCTGCTGCTTTTGCTCCCATCGCGGCGGTGAGTACCTGGGTGAAGCCACAACCTTTCTCGCCTCCCGGGGCATTCGCCATGAAAAGTCCGCGCCTTACACACCCGCCCAGAATGGTGTCTTCAAATGATAGAACTGCACTATGGCCGACGCCGTGCGCACCATGCGGGTTGAGTCTGGTCTCTCCGATGGCTTCTATTGTGAAGCCATGGCCTACATGACCTGGGTTTGGAACCGGATTCCCCACGGTCCCCTTCCCCGCCAGTCCACACCGTACCAGCATTGGTGCGGTCAGCAAGCTGACCTTCACCCGGCTCGCGTCTGGGGCTGTGTGGCCATCGTGTGGTTGCCCGTCCCGCAGCAGGGCGGCAAGCTCGCCCCTCACGGACGCCCCTGCACCTTCCTCGGTGTCTCTCGCCAGTCCAAGGCTTGGCGCTTCTGGGATCCCTCCCGGCACTGCATGGTTGAGTCCCGGGACGCCCTTTTCTTCGAGGACCTATTTCCTTGTGACCTCACTCGCTCCGGCTCATCAGTGTCTATCCCGTCACGTGGGGGAGTGGTGAGACCGTCCTCCATCCTTCCGCTTCCGGATGACACGTCCCTCGGTCCCTACGGGCCGGCACCCCCAGTCGCGTCCGCTGGTCCCTCCGGGCCGGCACCTCCAGTCGCGTTCGCTGGTCCCTTCGGGCCGGCACCCCCAGTCGCGTCCACTGGTCCCTTCGAGCCGGCACCTCCAGTCGCGTCCGCTGGTCCCTCCGGGCCGGCACCCCCGGTCGCGTCCGCTAGTCCCTCCCGGCCGGCATCCCCATTCGCGACCGCTGGTCCCTCCGGGCCAGCAGCCTCAGTCGCGCCCGCTGGTCCCTCCGGATCGGCAACCCTAGTCGCATCCGCTGGTCCCTCCGGGCCGTCACCCCTAGCCGCGTCCGCTGGTCTCTCCGGGCCAGCAGCCGCAGTCGTGCCCGGTGGTCCCTCGGGGCCGGCAACCCCAGTCGCATCCGCTGGTCCCTCTGGGCCAGCAGACCCAGTCGCGTCCGCTGGTCCCTCCGGGCCAGCAACCCTGTTTGCCTCCATCAGCCCGACGGACTCAGTGCCGTCACCTGCCCTGCCACGCTACACACGGGGCCGAGGCGGCAGCCTCCGACCCAGACCGTCGGTGAGCACGCAGACCGTCACTCCGCGCTCCGTGGCGCCTCGACCCCCGTTGGCTCCACGTGTCTCCTCTGCTCCCACGGTGGTGAGTGGGGACCCTGGCACCAAGGCCCTCGGCCTGACCACCTCGGCCATCATTGGAGACCTCCACCCGGGCTCCGCACTGGGCTACGCCATGCTCCATAATGAGCATCAGTGCGCTGTCGTGGCTGCACTTGTGCGCATCCCACCTGGGGCACGAGGTGCACACGCCCTCTCAGTCCTCTGCACAGCACGCCCGGAGGACCCAGACACCCTACGCGAGGCACTCCTGAGCCTCTCCTGAGGCTGCACACTGGGACGCTGCCTGCGCTGATGAGCTCGCAGCTATCTGACAGCACCACATGTATGACCTCGTTGACCTTCCCCCAGGACGGAAGGCCATTGGCGCCAAGTGGGTCTTTTGGCGCAAGTGGAAGCCTGACGGGTCCTTGGACAAGTACAAGGCCCGCCTTACGGCCAAGGTGTTTGCCCAGATTTCTGGGGTCCATTACGACCAGATCTTTGCCCCAGTTGGCCGGTTCTCCACTAGCCGGGCACTCTTCAGTCTGGTCGCCCAGCATGGGTGGGAGCTGCACCAGATGGATGTGAGCAACGCTTTTCTCCATGGTTTAATGGAGGGTGAGGAGCTCTACATGGTGTAGCCCCCAGGCTTCGACGATGGCACTGGGAGAGTCTGGCAACTACGCAAGGCCTTGTATGGCCTGAAGCAGTTGCCTCGATGCTGAAACCAAGAGATCAGCAGCATGCTCCTTTGTGGCGGGCTCCAGCGCAGCACCATTGACCCCGCACTGTTTGTGAGTCCGTGAGGCCAGAATTTTGCCGCTGTTCTTGTGTACGTCGACGATCTGCTCATTGCGTCGCCAGACACGGCTGCCATCCAGCGTGTCAAGGATCTGCTGCATGCCGCCTACCAGATGAAGGACCATGGGTCTGCCAAGGTCTTCCTGGGCATGGAACTCGAGCATGATCGCTCCCAGGGTATCCTGCACATCCACCAGACCGCCTATGTGCAGACGCTGTCCACCCACTTTGCGGAGGACCTGCCACTCATGCCGAGCACATCCTCACCCATGTCACCCGATGGCCAAGCAAAGCTGAAGAGTCCTGACCCAGCCGTTGTGGGGGAGCCAGTTGACGTAACCACATACTTGCGAGTTATTGGGTCACTGATGTTCCTTGCGACAACGACACACCCAGACATCGCGTTCGCCGTCAACCTCCTGGCCCAGTTCTCTGAGGAGCCGCGTCACCTCCACTACGAGGCCGCGATCCGAGTACTGTGCTATGTTGTCTCGAATCATAGTGACTGGGTCGGCAGCCGTTTGTTATTGCGGTGGGCTACACCGATAGTGACTGGGCCGGCAGTCCGGACGGCAAGAGTCGCACAGGCTGGATCTTTTTGATTGGCGGCACTGCTGTGTCCTGGCGCAGTGGCAAGCAGGGATGCATTGCACGTAGCACTGCTGAGGCTGAGTATGTTGCTCTTGGCTCAGGCGCGTGTGAGAGTGTGTGGTTGCGTCGTCTCTTATCCGAGCTGCGCCAGTCCGTCACATCCATCACGTTGCACTGTGACAATGAGAGTGCCATGGCCATCGCCGACAATGACGGCGTGCATCACACACGCCCAAAGTACATCAATGTTGAGTATCACTATGTGCATTCGTTGTTGCATGACGGTAGCATCAGCATCGTGTGGGTTGAGACCGCACGGCAGTTCGCTGACTTATTGACCAAGGCAGTGAAGCGCGACTCGTTCAAGAAGGCTGTGAGTTCAGTCGGCATGCGTTCGTGAGTGACTCTCTGTGTCCTTGCTTGCGTCTTTGCTTGGCCCGGGGGAGTCTGGTCGTTGACTGTGTCTCTGCCTGCACATGCGCACTACGCCTGTGAGTCATGGGGGAGTGTTGGTTTTCGTGCATCTCTCATTGTACTCTGTTGTGTCCTCCTGGCTTGTGTACATCGGCGTGCACTTGACTGACGGCAAGACTTGACGCCGCTGGAGTGTCGCTCGGTGGAGCCGACGCGCGCTGAGACCCACTAACCTGTCACTGGAGCCTCCTCCCTCTGGCGATGCGCTCAGCTCCATCGGCAGGCCTCCTCGGTGGTCGGGCCGCTGGCAGTCATTGCCACTGCGGATGCAGTCTGCATATACCTAGCGCAGTGTCTGGCTGTGGCATTGCGTTTGCAGCATCATGCGATGCCTAGGGTCCATGTCTTCTGTTGTATGGCCCTGTTTGGCATCGTTGACTGTCATAGGCACTGCCTGGGTTCGTGCAACCATAACTTCTCGCAGCTATTTTTCTAGCTGATTCTGACCGCACGACTGCGTTCGCAGGGTCGGTATTATGGTATGGTCCAGTTTTCAAGCAAAACGGACGACGCCCGGGTCTTGGGCTGTCGGGCGTCTGGCAGAGCTCACCAAGAAAACCCTGCCTGCCAGAAAATAGGTCTAGCACTATTTTCTGATTGGCTGGTTAGCTGAGTTACAACTTTTACACTAGTGGGGGGGCCTAGAACTTGGAGGGGTTCCCCATTGTTGCTCATTCTTCATTACTAATCAGTTACTTCCATTTTTTAGCTGCTTTCTGGCGCTAACACTGGCGCGCACACTTCTGAGTAACAAACGCAGAGCTTCCAGTCTTAGTCTCTAGAGCAGCAGACTGAGGGGGCAGCAGACTTAAGCAACGAGCGAGGAAGCCCGCACGCTACATCAACAATGCATGCTGCCCCAACCTGCTGCCTAGGTTTCTAGTTGCTTCCCCAGGTAGGTCCATTGTCACTTAATCTGTACATGTGTGTGCAAAGTGTGGGAGACAAGAGGTCATAGAGTTGTGAGTGGCCAACGAACTTCAACACTCCCCCATGACCCGCAGGCAAGCAACCCACACACATGAGAGGACAACAAGATTGGATCACGAGAGATGATTGCAATGCACCATAGCCAATCAACTTGGATCATGCGGGTAGATGAGACCAACGGAGTGAACAACACTTTTGAAGACATTACGACTGAGGGCCTTAGTGAGAAAGTGAGCTCGCTGAGAATGTGTATCCACCCAAGCAACCTGGACGATACCAGCAGCAATGCACTCACGAAATGGTGCTGAACATGGATGTGTTTGGTGCGTGAATGATGCATGCCACTGTTTTCAGCAATGGACTTTGTGCTTTGGTTGTCACAGCGCAGAGTGATGCAGCGGATGGGAACATGTAACTGTTGCTGTTGGTGACACAGCCAGACAACCTCAAACGTGCCTGCACCAAGAGCAACATTCTTGGCCTCAGCAGTGCTCTGAGCAACACACCCTTGTTTGCCACTTTTCTAGGAGACTGCAGTGCCATCAACTAGAAAGATGTATCCTGTTCGACTGCGTCCATCAGAATCATGCGCCCAGTCATTATCTGTGAAGACATCCACCACGACTGAGGGCTGCGCGCGAAAGCATAGTCCAACACGAGGGCTAGAGAGGGCGTAGCGCACCACCCGCAATGCTGCCTCAAGATGACGCTCGCGGGGACACTGGGAGAACTGTGAAAAGAAGTTCGCAACAAATGCCACATCAGCGCGCGTGGTCGTGGCAAGGTACATCAAGGAACCAATGACACGGAGGTAATCAATCACATCGACCATCTCCCCTGGTTTGGATAGATCCAGGGACTTCAGTAGGGATTGCCCAACGGGTGTCATAGGAGTGGACGTCGCGGGGACTGATGTGAGGAGTGGAGCGAAGCACTCCCCCAGGCTGCGTACATATGCGGCATGATGAACATGTAAGGTGCGACGTCCACGGTCACGCTCCAACTCCATGCCCAGAAAGACACGAGCTGGACCAAGGTCCTTCATCTTGTATGCTGCCTGGAGCAAGTTCTTAGCCGCCGCAACAGATGCGACGTCAGGAGAGGCAATGAGGAGATCGTCCACGTAGACAAGAATAGCAACAAGTGACTTGGTAGGGGCACTGAGGAACAATGCGGGATCCACAACGCTCATTTTGTACCCTTGTTTTTCAAGGGTAGATGTGATCTCTTGGTTCCAACAACGTGGGAACTGTTTCAGGCCATAGAGGGCCTTGCGCAAGCACCATACCCGGTTTGTTCCATCTGAGAAGCCTAGTGGCTGCACCATATAGATCTCCTCATCCAACCTACCATGGAGAAAGGCATTGTTGACATCCATCTGCTCAAGCTCCCAGTCATGTTGAGCAACTAGGCTCAGAAGAGCTTTGGCTGAGGTGTAGTGACCATCTGGGGCAAAGGTCTCATCGAAGTCAATACCGCGGATCTGAGAGAATCCTTTTGCAGTGAGACGAGCCTTGTACCGTTCAACCGTGTTGTCAGGATTTAGCTTGCGACGGTACACCCATTTGGCAGCAACCGCCTTGCGACCCGGTGGGAGGTCGACAAGCTTGTACACATGGTGCTCAGATAGTGCCTTGAGCTGTGCCTCCATGGCTTGCTCCCACAACGAGGAGTCAGAGGCCGTGCGGACTGCCTGCACAGTAAGCGGTTCGGGAGGAAGAGGAAAGAGCCCAGCAGCAGCGAAACATGAGGCAACATAACCAGCTACGGAGGAGGACAGAGCTGAGTGGAACTCTTGCTCGATAATAGAGTAGCCAAGCACGGTGCTCGGGTGCATGGCAGATGCGGTTGTAGACAGGGCAGAGGTAGCAAGACCAAGGGCACGGAGACCAGGGTCACTGGAGACAACAGGGTGAGACTGAGATGTATGCGCCCGGAGGCGCCCACCACGGGTACAGGGTGAGACTGGTGGGATGGACGGATCACGCACGGACGAGGAAGGAGCAATAGGACGCGGTTGTACAGACTGAGGTGGAGAGTCAACAGGACGAGACGACTTTGAGAGGACAGGAGGCAGCGCGGACGTGGCGCCGGGTGTAGGGACAGAGGATGAGGCAGCAAGTGAGGGAGCAGAGGGTTGAAGAGAGACATTTTCAGGAGAGTCAGGAGACTGACGGGGTGGAGGTGAGTCTAGAGGAGCGGTGGACGCCGTGGGAGATGAAGGCAGTGAGGGAGACGGTTGCGGGGGGGAGCTCAACTCTTCTCAAGAGGAGACAGAGGGTGTCGAGGGAAGGCCAGAGGGGAGAACAACACGCCTAGAGGACAGAGAACCACCCCCACCCCGAGAGGGCGGAGAGAGGGGCCCACCAAAGCGGGGAGAGTCACGCTCAAACAAGTGTTCAAAGAAGAGTGCGTCACAAGACTCAACGACACAACACCGGGAGGGATCCCAGAAGCACCAAGCTTTGGAGAATGGAGAGACACCCAGAAAGATGCATAGACAACCACGGGGAGACAACTTACCCTCCCGTTGCTCCGTGGGTACCCACACGGAGGCAAGACACCCCCAGACGCGGGCAAGGCAGAAGCTCGCCCGCCGAAAAGTCCAGCATTTGAAGGGAGTGACAGAGTGGGGAAGGGGACCATGAGGGACACGATTGCAGACCCAGGTCATGTAGGAAATGGCTTCAAAGGCAAAGAGAGGGGGTTGTCCGGAGGCAGATAGGAGGGATGCACCGAAGAGACGACGGGCCCGATGAGATGTTGCGGCATGTGGAGTTCTGCCTTGTTGGCCGAGGGATCCTCGGCGCTTGACGGGTCAAGGATGTATGTGTCGCAGGGGGTCATCCCTGCTTGCTCTGATACCAGTAGCTGCTAGGTAACTTCCTAGGTGCATTGAGTGAGACGGGGCGGGTGAGAGTCACAAAGCGCAAGACACGCCATGGACGCGGCCAACACTTGCCTTAGAAAACTTGCACATCACATCGAGACAAACGTAAGTGAGGGGAGCGAGCAAGGTAAGAACACACCGGTGAGCACACGCCCACACCGAGCATCACGCTCGGGTGGGCCAGTGCCGCCACCCGCGGGTCGAGCCCGACCACCCAGAATATTCCGAGGAAGGCTACACACTAGTGCCCGGCCAAGACCGGCACGATGGCCCCTTAAGGATCAGCACCTGGGAAATAGGTAGCTCCCCCAAAGTAATCAAGGCAGGAAAACATGATGAAGGGCACGGCAGTGAGAAAACATGAGCCCAACCATCGACCGCATCACAGAGTCATAGAAAAAGTCATGCAACAGCCACATATGTGCCACAGGGCACTCTTGGGTCCAGCAACAACTTGAAGGCGTCAGAGGCTCCAGCCAAAACGGGCTCTCTTGACGCTTCCCCAGGCAGGGCCATTGTCACTTAATCTATACATGTATGTGCAAAGTGTGGGAGACAAGAGGGCATAGAGTTGTGACTAGCCAACGAACTTCAACATCTCTCTCTCCCTCTCTCTCTCTATCTCTCTCTCTCTCTCTCTCTCTCTCTCTCTCTCTCTCTCTCTCTTTCTCTCTCTCCCTCTCTCTCCCTCTCTC
>SZWC01039148.1:0-13148 GCA_023375785.1 Penium margaritaceum
TTTTCTGGTGGAACTTGAGCATGGCTGAGTTCACCCCAATCTTGCACCCGGCAGGGATGCCAGCCATGCATGGTCCAAAGCTTTAAATCTGCTCAGTCACCTGCAGTGGTAGTGTGTGTATAGAAGAAGTAGAAAAATGGAGACAAGAGGTCACTTTCGTGTTTGTCTGACGCAACCAACAGGGTTTTTGCGGGGGCCCTGTACTACTCGTCCACCTTACCCCCCATGCAAGATCACCTCAATTCCCTAACCTGCACCACAATGCACTGCGACAACAAATTTTCCTATGTGCATGTTCTCTGTCATCTCCCTCAGCATGTCAACCTCTTTGAGCTTATAGGAGTGTGCACATGCCCTAGATAATCCTTGCTATCTCTGCACATGCCTTACATGCTACTGTGCCAATGGACTAGACAACTTTGCCATGTTAGTAGTACAGAACTAGGAAGCTTCCCCAAAATGTCCCACCTTCTATGTTTCTCAATAGACTTCTGACCACGAAATCATTTCTTACGTGCATCATCTGTCACATCACATGGAGCAGGGCAGATCTCACATGTTCGTGGTGTTCGAAAACCCCCCTCAATGACACCTTTCATCCCCTGCCCCCTCCCTTCTTCGTTTTGTTCCTCCCATGCAACCTCTCCTGGTTTCCTCACTCTCCCTTCCGCACTCACTTACTCACCGCCTTCCTTGCTCACTCCCTCCCCCCCTTGTGTTGTGATGTGAGATGTACAGTTTACTGTGACCACTCGGCCGTGTCCATGCTCGTGCAGATCCGTGATGCGGGCCCAGCTGCCGTTGGAGCACTGACGGTTGGTGGATCCATCCACGAGCAGCTGCAAGACGACTGCCACGACGTCCCGGGTGCTTGATGGGGTGCTCTGCAGTTTTTCTGTAGACGTTAGAGTTTTTACGGTGGACTGGCTCTCGAGCCCGATTTGCATGTTTTGCATTGTCTGTCCATCAATCGATGTCGGACTTGTGTGTGTGACCAGTCATAGCGTCCGGCTCAAGATTTTGCATCTCTAGGTTCAGACGGTGTTGAGTTTGGATGCCTGTGCGCAGAGTTGCGGCCAAAACAATGGTTTTGAGTCGATTTTAGGAGAAACTGACACTGCCGTGTGCATCACCCGCCGTGTGCCGTGGCAGGTATTTATGCTGTGTGCTTATCAGTTGTCATTTCTCTCTACATTACTAAGCTATTGGAGCTTATGAGACTTTGCGCGTCTCCCTAGCCTGATCCTTGCTGTTTCTTACACCTGCTTCCTTGCTAGTGCGCGAGCTGACTGGACAGTGTCGCCACATCAGCAGCAGCAAGGTCAAGAAGCTTCCTAGTGATTTCTCATGGTCTCAGAGCAGTGAGACCTCTCTCGCTGAGCTGCGCCGCAGAGACGCAGCATCGGCAATAATAGTGAGACCGCCGCCGCCACATCCTGGGACCCGTCGCAGGTCATTTTAGCAACAACGACGTCACCACGCAATCACCACCACCGTAGCAAGTGGAGCTGCGGCAGTGATGAGATCCAGCAGCCACGCCGGTCAGCAGCAAGAGTACCGGGTGGCAGCAGCAGCCGTGTCTGGCTGCCAGCCTGTACATAAAAGAAAAAAGGGGTAACAGCTCGCAGCAGCAGCTTGCGGCGGCTGCTGCGAGCAGTTGCATCGCGCAGCGGCGGCAGCAGCTTGCAGCAACGACGGCAATAGCAGCTACGAGCAGCACTAGCAGCACAGCAGCATCAGTGAAGTAGCAGTGGCATTGCAGCTGCTGTAATGGCAGCAGCAACAGCGGCAGTAGCAGCATTGCAACAGCGGCAACGACTACAACAGCACAGCAGTAAATCCGCCATAGCAGCAGCGGCGGGATTGCGCAGCACTGCTGGTGTACAGCAGTGCTGCGCAGCTGCGTAGAAACTACACATCACTGCACATGCCTATGTGGCACTGCGTCGCCTGCGTAGCCCCTATTCAGCCGCGAGCAGGGGGTAACGAGGCCACCCCCACCGGTCACGCGAGTTCGCGTGACCTCCACAAAAAGCTAACTTTTTTCCCTAGCGTAAAATCACTGATGTCAGCATAGGCTGTGCTGACGTCAGCAATTTTGGGCTCAAAACATCATCTTTTCTGAACGTTTCAACTCCTCGAGAAACGCTGTCAGCTTCTCCTTCGGAACATTTTTTGTACGTTCCGCCCCATAATGAGCATTGCGATGTCGCTGGTCCGTGACAAGATTAAAGGGCTGGTTGATCCCTCTTCCTCCTCTTCGGGCGTTATGAGTCCGCAGTCGCACTCCCTCATGATCGACGAGCTTCGTCCGTCGCAGGACGAGATGCGCCGGCAGCAACAAAGGCAGTCCGACGCGTTGCAGGAGATCACGGAGTTACTACGGGGTCGTTTGATGGCTTCACAATAGCCACCTGGAGGATCTACTGGAGCTGCACCATCTGCTGAGCAGTCTACACCCTACATAGCGTCGCGGCCTAAGCACCACTCATCACACGTTCACACCTAGGATGAGGAGGAGATTGAGGATGACTCACGTGAGCACGAGATTCGTATGCTTGAGGTGCGCATCCGTGAGTTACATATGGGATCACAGCCTCACACTCCTCCACCTTCTCACCGTCAGGATCAGCCACGTTGTTCAGTAGCGTTCACCTTTGGTGGTGTTTCCCTCACAGGTGGGCTCCCCATACCCCGTCCACCGCCTCCCAAGCCTGAGGTCGCCCTCCCCACGGAGCTGCGACTGAAGGAATTTGAGACACCTCCATCCCGTTACGATAGCGACGAGGGCTTTGATTGTTGGGAGACCTTTTTTCAGGTGTGGGCCGATTTTGAGGGTGTCTGGCCCTACTACCACAGCCAGTACCAGACCCGAGACGCTCACCAGGTCCAGATAGCAGCAAGAGCGATGCGCGGTCTCCTCTACGACATGCCGCAGGAGACTGTGGTCGACTTCCGACCCTTCCTCGGTGACACCGGGACCGGGACTAGAGCAGATCCACGTCAGGGCTGGGAGCTGGCCCTGACACTTCTCGTTGCGGAGACCCATGCCACGAGGGCAGCCCAACTACGTGAGTTTCACTCCCTCCGTCAGGTTCCTACGGAGCTTGCAGCTGACTACTGGAGGCGCGCGATGCGCCTTTACACGCGCCTTGGGACCGGTGGCGGGACGCAGTCATGGGCACTCGACACCATCATGATGGGGGCGCATTTGGACCACGTGAAGCTCTTTACGGGCTTCGATCGTGTGGCTCTTTATGAGTTGTCAGAGTCACTACAGCTGCTTCCTTGGGCCCATCGCTACTTCATCCAGGCCACATCAGCTCATGAAGTTGCCATCGCCCATCAGCAGAGTCCACTTGTTGCAGCAGTGACTGCAACCCCTCCTACGCCTCTGTCCCAACTCACCAGTCCCACCTCCACCGCTTCCTCCTCCTCTACCCCAAGCGACCACACTTAAGTCATTGTAGCGGCCACACAGGGGAAGAAGGGGAAGAAGCAACGCGGGAAGGGACAGCAGCAGCAGCATCAGCCGGCGAGTAGTGGCATTGGAAGTTCTGTCCACTGCTACAACTCTGGAGGCACTCATCGCTACACAGAGTGTGAGCAGCCCCTTGACTGGACTCGAATCATGTGCGGCCTTCACGCGGCACACGCACAGCGGATTTCCTCGAGTGACACACGGACTGGGCGTGCCGCGACCATGAGTGCAGCAGACACATCCGTTTCAACAGGTGCCAGCGATGATGTGGACCCTCGAGATCGCACGATTGTGGAGCTTCGTCAGCTGGTGGTGCTTCGTACTCAGGGAGGTGTGAGTGTGTTGTCACAGCCGAGTGGTCCCGACACAACTTGTCTTACTGTGTCTGTTGCCCGTGATGATGCTTGTGGTGGAGCCATGTTGGCTGAGGATGAGGATGGACTTGACAGTACCGATTGGCTTGACGAGTCACAGATCTGTGTTGTTCGTCGTTGTCTTGAGTCCTCTACTGAGCGTCTAGCATAGGCAAAGTATTCTTTGGCACGTTGCTTAGTGTCGACGACCGGTCGTGAGCCAAGTGGCACCTGGATTATTGACTCTGGGGCCACCCATCACATGACCTGTCGTCATACTGACTTCGTTGTGATCGGTCTCGTTGCGTCCGTTTGGTCTGTTCGCATAGGCTCTGGTCCGTCGTTGCCTGTGCAGGGAGTTGGGGTTGTGCGGTTTGATGGTCCGTCCAGCCCCTTCTACATTTCTCATGTGCTCTTTGTCCCTGCTCTTGAGTTCACCCTGCTCTCTTTTCGTGCATGCACTAGGATGGGTCTCACTGTTGAGCACTCTGATGACACTTCCACAGTGAGTGCTCTTGACACACGCGCTATCGTACTTCGTGCCTCTGTTGTTGATGACCTACATCGTGTGTCTCATTGCATTCCCTCTATTTCTTCTCCCCCTCTCTCCTCTGCACGTGTGTTTGTCACTGGTGTTCTCTCCCTTGGGCACCAACGCTTCTTACATCGGCGCCTCTGCCATGTGAGCTCAGACACTGTGTCCAAGCTCATTCGAACTCATCCAGCCCTCGGTCTTGACGCAGCTTCTTTTGAGAAACCGCCCAAGACCGACTGTCTTTGTTGCGCCCAGGGTAAGACGCATTGCTGCTCTTACCCTGACTCCTTCTCTCGGGCTCTACGCCCACTAGAGTTGGTCCACTCGGAACTTCTCAAACCTCTCCTAGTCGAGTCCCTCTCTGATCGGGGCCAGTATGTTCTCACCCTGACCGATGACTTCACACGGATGCGGTGGATCTACAGCCTCTGCCACAAGAGTGATACTGCACTGGCAGTCCGCCTGTGGCTTGTGATGGCTGAGCCTCAGTCTCGTCACACCCTGCACACATTCCGCTCAGATCGTGGTGGCGAGTTCTTAGGCGAGATGGATGCCTACTTTACCGAGCACGGTATCTTTCACCAGCTTTCTGCCCCTGCTACACCACAATAGAACGGTGTGGTTGAGCGTTGGAACCGCACCATGGAGGATGCGGTTCGCGCTATGCAGTCTGAGTGCGGTCTACCGGAGTCCTTTGCCTTTGAGGGCTTCTCCTACATGACGTGCGTCTAGAACCGCTTGCCGCATGGTCCACTTCCAGACCATGTCACGTCGTACGAGTTCTGGTTTGGCCATCGTGCTGATTTTTGTCTCGCCCGCGTTTGGGGATCCCTCGCTTGTGTCTGGTACACCGAGGACCAGCAGGGGTCCAACGTCTCACCTCGGGGATGCATGTGTACCTTCCTCGACATCTCCCCGCGGTCAAAGGCCTGGCGCTTTTGGGACCCTGCTCGCCATTGCATTGTCAAGTCTCGGTATGCTCTCTTCTTTGAGGCTCTCACCTACCGCGACTTGTCCAGCATTCTGTCATTGGCCGTCAACCACACCCCCACTTGTGTGGCCTCCCGGTGGATGGGGAGGTCTAGTCATGGGGATGGGTCCTTCCGGGCCTCCTCACCTGTGGTCCGGTCTCCGGCTGCTGACGATTAGGCCATCGTGGCTATGGGTCCAGTAGCCTCATCAGTTCCCTCTGGCACACGTGATCCCGTGCCAGTGTCAGACCCCGCTGGCGCACCCGATCTCGTGCCATTGTCGGTCCCCTCTGTCATACCTGATCCCGTGCCGGTATCAAACCCCTCTGGCACACCCGATCTCGTACCCGTGTCAGTCCCCACTGCCACACCTCATCCCGTACGTGCGTCAGTCCCCTCTGGCACATCTCATGCTGTGCCAGTGCCAGCCCCCTCTATCAGACCCCCTCCCGTGCATGCACCCATGTCCCCTACAGCTCTGACTCATCAACCTTTTCCACAGCCTGAGGTGAGCGTCACATCGGGCTACTCCCGCAAGCCCGGTGGTCATCTTCGACCATTGGCCTCTAGGGCTCAGTGGACTACTAGCTCAGCGCCTAGGCGCGGGACTCGTAGTGTTCAGAGAGGTGAGCCTGGAACGAAGACCCTTGGCTTGAGTGTCCAGGTAGACTACATTGAGGTGCACCCAGCATGTCTTGTCGGCCACGAGTTGGTCTCTCGAGAGTTCTTGGTCGCTTGTGATGCCGCAACCGACCTTGTTGTGGTCAGACCAAGTCCGGAGGCGTGTTTCTTAGCCACCCGGAGCACTCCCTCGACGATGCCTGATCCAGGTACGTTGAAGGAGGCACTCTCAGCTCACGATGCAGACATGTGGCGTGCTGCTTGTGAGGATGAACAGAGAGCCATCCGTGAGCATGGTGTCTATGAGCTTATCAACCTCCCGCCTTGACGGAAGGCTGTACAGGCCAAGTGGGTTTTTCGCAAGAAGGTGAAGCCTGATGGCGCACTGGATCGCTACAAGGCTCGCTTGACGACCAAGGGGTTCTCGCAGGTTGAGGGAGTAGATTTCACTGACACCTTTGCATCCGTTGGCCGTATGACCACCGCTCGCGCTCTGTTCGGGGTTGTTGCTCACTACAACTGGGAGCTGCACAAGATGGACGTGAACAACACGTTCCTCCATGGCACCTTAGAGGAGGAGATCTACATGGTCCAGCCACCTAGATTCGAGGTTGGTGACAAGGTCTGGCGCTTCCGCAAGGCCTTGTACGGCCTGAAACAGTCACCAAGGTGCTGGAACTTGGAGATCACCGGCACATTGACACGTGCCGGTTACGTACAGAGTGACGATGACCCATCCCTCTTTCTCGGACGAACAACTAAGAGCTTCACCACCATCCTGGTCTACATGGACAACCTCCTGATTGCGTCTCCTTCTATGGAAGCCATGAAGGAGGCCAAGACAGTTCTACAGGCTGCCTACACGATGAAGGACCTTGGTCCTGCAGCTGTGTTCCTCGGGATGGAGATCGTGTGTGATCGTCAGCAACGAACACTCTTGTTGCATCATGCACGGTACGCTCGCGTTGTGGGGGAGCGGTTTGCTGATCTCCTGGGTGCAGTTCCTACAACCTCCACCCCCATCACACCTGACGGGCAGGATTGTTTGAAGGTAGATGAACCGTAGACCTGGGGGAGACACTGAACGTGACCCTGTACTTGCGCTTGATTGGCTCTTTGATGTACTTGGCCACTACCACACGACCCGACATTGCCTTTGCCTTCAACCTCCTTACACAGTTTTCACAATGTCCTCGGGCGAGAGCACTTCATGCGGCTATGCGAGTGGTGCTGTACGTGGTGTCCACACCGTACCTTGGACTCTGCTTTCGACGGCAATGTTCCGTGGTAGTCGACAGCTACACAGACAGTGACTGGGCGTGGATTCCTAATGGGCGTAGTCAGACAGGCTACGTGTTCCTGCTTGGTGGTACCGCTCTGTCAAGGCGTAGTGGAAAGCAGGGTTGTATCGCACGTAGCTCATCAGAGGCTGAGCATGTTGCTCTGGGGGCTGGGGCTGCTGTGGCGCTGGGGCTACAGCATCTATTTCGTGAGTTGCGTCAGCCTGTGTCTTGCATCATTCTGCGCTGTGACAACCAGAGTGCTCTTGCCGTTGTAGAGAACTCTGGTGCGTTTCATGCACGCACGAAGCACATTGCTATTGAGCATCACTTTGTGCGTGATCTTGTGGAGCAACAGGTGATCTGTGTCGTCTAGGTCGGCAGAGACATGCAGCGGCCTGACTTCTTGACCAAGGCACTTACGCGCGGGAAGTTCATGGTGGTCATTCGATCTGTCGGGCTACGCCCCTTGCCTGAGAGTGGCTGAGAGTGGGGTGTGTGAGCATGGACTGTTGAGCATCCTGTTGTGCACTTGTGTCCGTTCTCCACGTGTATGGACATGCGTACCATCGGGTCATGGGGGAGTGTTGTGATGTGAGTTGTTTTCGTCCATTTGTACAGCATACTGTAACCACTCGGCCGTGTCCATGCTCGTGCAGATCCGTGATGCGGGCCTAGCTGCCGCCGGAGCACTAAAGGTTGGTAGATCCATCCACCAGTTGTTGCGATTCATGTCGTTCCTGTCGACCTGTACAGTTTACTATGACCACTCGGCCGTGTCCATGCTGGTCCAGATCCTTGATGCGGACCCAGGTGGCACCGGGGCGTTGTCTGGTGGTAGACTACCTGCTCGGATCTGATCGACGGTCGTCCGAGATTCCTGGATGCTGTCTGGGACCTTCTGCAGTTTTTCTGCAGCTTGTAGGATTTTATTGGTGGATTGGCCGTGGGCCCGATTTGCAGGTCTTTGCATTGTGTGTCCACCGTTTGTTGCCGGATGCATGCACGTGACCAGTCGTAGCGTCCTGCTTGAGATTCTGCATGTGTAGGTTTAGACGGCATAGCGTTCTGACTTGTCTACGCTGAGTTACGGCCAAAACAGTGGTTTTGGGCCGGTTTCAGGACAGACCTTGCACTGCCGCGTGCAACACCCGCCGTGCGCCGCGGCAGGTACTTATGCCATGGACCTGTCATTTGTCATTCTCTCTGCAAATGCTATTTGAAGCATTCTCACACCTTGCCTTGTGTCCCCTAGCCAGACCCTTGCCGTTGTGTGCACGACTTGTGACTGTCATCACCGTCTGACCAGGCACTGACGCCTAGTCAGCGACAATATCGCTAGGAAGCTTCCACGCATTTTCTCATGGTATCGGAGCAGCGAGACTCCTCTCGCTGAGGTGCGCCGTAGAGACGCAGCACCAGCAGCAACAATGAGAGTCACCGCCGCGGCCGTATCCTGGGACTTGTTGCAGCCGTTCTTTGACAACGACATCATCACTCAGTCCCCACCACCACATCGGGTGAGCTGCGGCATTTATTAGCTCTTGCAGCAGCAGCACCACCACCACCACCATCGGGTGGATGCAGCAGCCATGTCTGGCTGCCATCCTGTACACACACAAAAAAGGGAGTGGCAGCTCGCAGCAGTAGCTTGCGGCGGCGGTTGCGAGCACTGACAGCGCGCAGCGGCGGCATCAGCAGCCGCGAGCAACAATAGCAGCGCAGCAGCAGCAACGAAAGCAGGTCGGCATTACAGCTACTGCAGCGACTACAGCACAACAGGAGTGAAGCAGCAGCAGCAAAAGCAACAGCAGCGCAGCAGCAGCATTGGAGCAGCATAGTAACAGCATTGTAGCAGCGCAACAGCAACATTACATCTGCTGCGTAGAAATTGTGCAGCATTGCGCAGGGCTGCGTGGCACTGTGCTAGCCTACGCTGGCCTACGCAGCCCCTGCACAACTGCGAGCAGGGGGTGACGAGGTCACCCCCACCGGTCACGCGGAGTTTGCGTGACCTTCCAAAAAAAGAAGAAAGAATGCTGGCGTAAAATACGCTTGCGAGAAAAAAAACGCTAGCGTTTTTTTGTTAGCGTAAGAAACGCTGACGTCATCATCACCTGTGCTGACGTCAGCAATTTTGGGGTCAAAACTTCAATTTTTTTTAACGTTTCAACTCCTCGAGAAACGCTGTTTGTTTTTCGTTCGGAGCATTTTTACGTTCGGCCCCATACTGAGCGCTGACATGGCTCCGACTGGTGATAAGAGCAAAGGACCATCAGATCCTTCTTCCTCCTCCTCCGTGGTCATGAGCCCACGCTCGCAGGCCATTGCGGAACTACGAGGTCAGCAGGATGAGATGCGTCGCCTACAGCAACAGCAGACCGACGCCATCCGCACGCTCACTGATCTTCTTCAGAGTCAGTCCACAGCCCCACAGCACACCTCCGGGGGAGTCGGCGGTGTCACAGCTTCTACACAGCAGTCAGCATCTACACTGAGGAGAACGGCAGGACATGATCTGCCACTTCTTGATCCTTTGGAGGAGGACCTTGATATGCCAAGCATGAACGATGACACTCTTGAGAGGGAGATTCATGTACTTCAAGAGAGTCTTTGCCAGCTGCAGACGAGTTCCGGTTCCCCGTTCCCGGGGATTCGATCTTTGCCTAAGACATGCCTCGGCAACTTTCCTCGTCCCGATGCCTTCCCCATCCCTGGTCTTTCCCATCCTGTGGTTGCTCTCTGTATGGAGCAGCAACCTAAGGACTTCGATACACCGCCACCATGATATGTCAGCGAGGACGTCTTTGACTGTTGGGAGACCCTTTTCCAGGTCTGGGGCACTTCAGAGGGAGTTTGGCCAGTCAGTACCAGGTTACGGACCGTGCTCAGGTGTTGACAGCGGCTCGGGCGATGCGCGGACTTCTTTATGCCATGCCTCGCAAGACTGTCGTTGACTTTCGCCCCTTCCTTGGAGAGGCCGGCACAGGCGCGGGTGCTGACCCACGTCGGGGCTGGGAGCTGGCATTGTCCCTACTTGCTGCAGAGACGCACACCACCCGCGCGGCTCACATCCGCGCCTTCCACTCCCTTCATAAGGGACTAGCCAAGCACGGAGCCGCTTACTGGCGGTGTGCCATGCACATCTATATGCGCCTTGGGACCGTAGGAGGGACACAGTTGTTGGCACTTCGCACGCTCATGATCGGAGTCCGTCTTGAGCATGTCGACATCTTCACAAGGTACAGCGACGCCGCACTCGAGCCTTTCTTCACCTCCCTTCAGCTTCTTCCTTGGGGGCATCAGCTTTTCCCCCAGGTGACATCCGCTCGTGAGGCAGCCGTCGCCCACCAGGAGAGTTCACTTGCTGTACCGGTCATCGCATCACCACCGATGCCTCTCTCGCAATTCACTTCTCCATCCTCTGGCACGCCCTCCTCTTCCCTTCCACCCCAGCTACCCTGACTCAGACGCAGGGTGTGGTAGCAGCAGCACAGGGGAAGAAGAGCAGAAAGAAGCGTGGCTTGGGCCAGCAACAGTCACCGCAACAGCAGTCACAACATCAGCAGTCATCAGGCGGTAGCAGTTGACGCACTGTTCACTGCTACAAGTGTGGAGGCGCTCACCGCTACACCGAGTGCCTGCAACGGCTTGACTGGGCGCGGATCACTCGTGGTCTTCAGGTTGTACATGCACAGCGGTCTACGTGGAGCAGCACAGCCTCTGGTCGCGCGGCGACCACGACCGCAGCAGTTCCCTCTTTCCCATCGGCGAGCAGCGGAGACCCGGACCCTCGTGACCGCTCCATCGTCGAGCTTCGTCAGCTCCTTGTGCTTTGCTCTTAGGGAGGTGCGAGTGTGTCGTCACAGCCGGGTGGTTCACAGACTGTCTGTTTGTCTGTTCTCGTCTCTCGTGATGACTCGTGTGGGGGAGCACAGTTGGCATGTGATGATGATGGACCTGACAGTACAGATTGGATTTCTGAGTCTCACATGTGCGCCCTTCGTCGTTCTCCCTCCTCTGTTGCCAAGCGTCCATCTGCAGCCGAGTGTTCCATTGCCCGTTGCACCATGACGTCCTCCAGTAGTGATTCGGGCAGCACTTGGATCATTGATTCCGATGCCACTCACCACATGACATGTCGTCGTAGTGACTTCGTTGTCCTTGGTCCTGTGGCGTCTGTTCATTCCATTCCCTTAGGGTCTGGTCAGTCCTTGCCAATCCAGAGTGTTGGGGTTGTGTGCTTCAATGGTCCGTCTTGCCCCTTGTATCTCTCCGACGTGCTTTTTGTGCCTGACCTTGAGCTCAGCTTGCTCTCTGTGCGTGCCTGCACTTTGATGGGACTCTCTCTCAAGCACACCGCCGACTCTGCGACAGTGACTGCTCTTGATACTCACACTGTTGTTCTTTGTGCCTCTGTTGTGGATGATTTGTATTGTGTTCCTTGGATCTCTTCTTCTCCTTGCTCCCTTTCCCCTCCTGCTCATGTGTTTGTCACCGGTGTCTTGTCTACTGAGCACCAGCGCCTGCTGCATCGAGGTCTGTGTCATGTGGGTTCCGACACTGTGTCGAAGCTCATTAGGACACAACCCGCCCTCAGTCTTGACGCGGTTTCTTTCGAGAAGCCGCCCAAGACCGGTTGTCTGTTCTGCGCTCAGGGTAAGATGCATCGCTGCACCTACCCTGACTTCCGTTCTTGAGCCCTTCGCCCCCTCGAGCTGGTCCATTCGGACCTTCTCGTTCCTCTCCCTGTCGAGTCCTTATCCTATCAGGGCCGATATGTCCTGACCCTGACCGATGACTTCACCCGGATGCGGTGAGTCTACAGCCTGCGCCAGAAGAGTGATGCCGCTCTCGCGGTTCGTCTCTAGCTAGTGATGGCTGAGCGTTAGTCTCGCCACTCGTTGCATACCTTCCGCTCGGATCGCGGCAGCGAGTTTCTTGGCAAAATGGACAGTTTCTTTGCCAAGCGCGGGATTTTTCACCAGTTCTTTCCACTCCTCAGCAGAACGGTGTCTTTGAGCGCTGGAACCGCACCATGGAGGATGCGGTTTGTGCTATGTGGTCTGAGTGCCGTCTTCCGGAATCCTTCGCCTTCGAAGGATTCGCCTACATGATGTGGGTCTGGAACCGCCTCTCGCACGGTCCTCTTCCGGACCACGTTATACCGTATGAGCTCTGGTTTGGCCACCATGCCGATCTGCATCTTGCTCGTGTCTAGGGCTCAGTGGATTCCGTGCAGTACACGGAGGATCAGCAGGGGTTCAAGGTCTCTCCGCGGGGTCGCTTGTGTACCTTTGTTGGTATCACCCCGCGGTCGAAGGCCTGGCGTTTTTGGGACCCCGCCCGTCGTCGCATTGTTGAGTCCCGCGACACGCTCTTCTTTGAGTCTCTCACCTACCTCGATTTGACCACGATTGTGTCGATGTCTGTCACACACGTTCCTACATGTGAGGTTTCTCAACAGATGGGGGAGTCTGAGCCTACGAGCACCTCTCGTCCGGCTGATGTGTCCATTTGAGCCCCCTCCACTTCTCGGTCTCCGGCTCTTGATGACCCGGCGATCATCGCTGTCGGCCCAGAGACCTCTCTTGTTCAGCCTGTCTCCTCTCCTACACCCTAGCGCCCCACAGACAGCCATGATGCTGTCCCTCTGTCCACCGGTACTCCTATCTCTGTCGGCGGTCCTGCTGCCACTCCCAAACCTGCGTCTCCGGGCGGTCCTGCTGCCACTCCCAGTCCTGCGTCTCCCATCCGTTCACCAGCCTCTCCTTCCACTACATCACCTGCCCCTGTGCCTCAGTCCTCACCGGATGTGGTCGTGCCTGTCTCTGAGACTGCGGTCAGCCCTTCGAGTCCAGGCTACTCGCGTAAGCCCGGTGGTCGTCTTCGACCGTTGGGCTCGGA
>SZWC01039158.1:0-12155 GCA_023375785.1 Penium margaritaceum
ATAGATATAGATATAGATATAGATATAGATATAGATATAGATATAGATATAGATATAGATATAGATATAGATATAGATAAAGATGTAGATGTAGATGTAGATATAGATATAGATATAGATATAGATAGAGATACAGATATAGATATAGATAGAGATATAGATATAGATATAGATATAGATATAGATATAGATATAGATATAGATATAGATATAGATATAGATATCGATATAGATATAGATATAGATATAGATATAGCTATAGATATAGATATAGATATAGATATAGATCTAGATATAGATATAGATATCGATATAGATATAGATATAGATATAGATATAGCTATAGATATAGATATAGATATAGATATAGATCTAGATATAGATATAGATATCGATATAGATATAGATATAGATATAGATATAGCTATAGATATAGATATAGATATAGATATAGATCTAGATATAGATATAGATATCGATATAGATATAGATATAGATATAGATATAGCTATAGATATAGATATAGATATAGATATAGATCTAGATATAGATATAGATATCGATATAGATATAGATATAGATATAGATATAGCTATAGATATAGATATAGATATAGATATAGATCTAGATATAGATATAGATATCGATATAGATATAGATATAGATATAGATATAGCTATAGATATAGATATAGATATAGATATAGATCTAGATATAGATATAGATATCGATATAGATATAGATATAGATATAGATATAGCTATAGATATAGATATAGATATAGATATAGATCTAGATATAGATATAGATATCGATATAGATATAGATATAGATATAGATATAGCTATAGATATAGATATAGATATAGATATAGATCTAGATATAGATATAGATATCGATATAGATATAGATATAGATATAGATATAGCTATAGATATAGATATAGATATAGATATAGATCTAGATATAGATATAGATATCGATATAGATATAGATATAGATATAGATATAGCTATAGATATAGATATAGATATAGATATAGATCTAGATATAGATATAGATATCGATATAGATATAGATATAGATATAGATATAGCTATAGATATAGATATAGATATAGATATAGATCTAGATATAGATATAGATATCGATATAGATATAGATATAGATATAGATATAGCTATAGATATAGATATAGATATAGATATAGATCTAGATATAGATATAGATATCGATATAGATATAGATATAGATATAGATATAGCTATAGATATAGATATAGATATAGATATAGATCTAGATATAGATATAGATATCGATATAGATATAGATATAGATATAGATATAGCTATAGATATAGATATAGATATAGATATAGATCTAGATATAGATATAGATATCGATATAGATATAGATATAGATATAGATATAGCTATAGATATAGATATAGATATAGATATAGATCTAGATATAGATATAGATATCGATATAGATATAGATATAGATATAGATATAGCTATAGATATAGATATAGATATAGATATAGATCTAGATATAGATATAGATATCGATATAGATATAGATATAGATATAGATATAGCTATAGATATAGATATAGATATAGATATAGATCTAGATATAGATATAGATATCGATATAGATATAGATATAGATATAGATATAGCTATAGATATAGATATAGATATAGATATAGATCTAGATATAGATATAGATATCGATATAGATATAGATATAGATATAGATATAGCTATAGATATAGATATAGATATAGATATAGATCTAGATATAGATATAGATATCGATATAGATATAGATATAGATATAGATATAGCTATAGATATAGATATAGATATAGATATAGATCTAGATATAGATATAGATATCGATATAGATATAGATATAGATATAGATATAGCTATAGATATAGATATAGATATAGATATAGATCTAGATATAGATATAGATATCGATATAGATATAGATATAGATATAGATATAGCTATAGATATAGATATAGATATAGATATAGATCTAGATATAGATATAGATATCGATATAGATATAGATATAGATATAGATATAGCTATAGATATAGATATAGATATAGATATAGATCTAGATATAGATATAGATATCGATATAGATATAGATATAGATATAGATATAGCTATAGATATAGATATAGATATAGATATAGATCTAGATATAGATATAGATATCGATATAGATATAGATATAGATATAGATATAGCTATAGATATAGATATAGATATAGATATAGATCTAGATATAGATATAGATATCGATATAGATATAGATATAGATATAGATATAGCTATAGATATAGATATAGATATAGATATAGATCTAGATATAGATATAGATATCGATATAGATATAGATATAGATATAGATATAGCTATAGATATAGATATAGATATAGATATAGATCTAGATATAGATATAGATATCGATATAGATATAGATATAGATATAGATATAGCTATAGATATAGATATAGATATAGATATAGATCTAGATATAGATATAGATATCGATATAGATATAGATATAGATATAGATATAGCTATAGATATAGATATAGATATAGATATAGATCTAGATATAGATATAGATATCGATATAGATATAGATATAGATATAGATATAGCTATAGATATAGATATAGATATAGATATAGATCTAGATATAGATATAGATATCGATATAGATATAGATATAGATATAGATATAGCTATAGATATAGATATAGATATAGATATAGATCTAGATATAGATATAGATATCGATATAGATATAGATATAGATATAGATATAGCTATAGATATAGATATAGATATAGATATAGATCTAGATATAGATATAGATATCGATATAGATATAGATATAGATATAGATATAGCTATAGATATAGATATAGATATAGATATAGATCTAGATATAGATATAGATATCGATATAGATATAGATATAGATATAGATATAGCTATAGATATAGATATAGATATAGATATAGATCTAGATATAGATATAGATATCGATATAGATATAGATATAGATATAGATATAGCTATAGATATAGATATAGATATAGATATAGATCTAGATATAGATATAGATATCGATATAGATATAGATATAGATATAGATATAGCTATAGATATAGATATAGATATAGATATAGATCTAGATATAGATATAGATATCGATATAGATATAGATATAGATATAGATATAGCTATAGATATAGATATAGATATAGATATAGATCTAGATATAGATATAGATATCGATATAGATATAGATATAGATATAGATATAGCTATAGATATAGATATAGATATAGATATAGATCTAGATATAGATATAGATATCGATATAGATATAGATATAGATATAGATATAGCTATAGATATAGATATAGATATAGATATAGATCTAGATATAGATATAGATATCGATATAGATATAGATATAGATATAGATATAGCTATAGATATAGATATAGATATAGATATAGATCTAGATATAGATATAGATATCGATATAGATATAGATATAGATATAGATATAGCTATAGATATAGATATAGATATAGATATAGATCTAGATATAGATATAGATATCGATATAGATATAGATATAGATATAGATATAGCTATAGATATAGATATAGATATAGATATAGATCTAGATATAGATATAGATATCGATATAGATATAGATATAGATATAGATATAGCTATAGATATAGATATAGATATAGATATAGATCTAGATATAGATATAGATATCGATATAGATATAGATATAGATATAGATATAGCTATAGATATAGATATAGATATAGATATAGATCTAGATATAGATATAGATATCGATATAGATATAGATATAGATATAGATATAGCTATAGATATAGATATAGATATAGATATAGATCTAGATATAGATATAGATATCGATATAGATATAGATATAGATATAGATATAGCTATAGATATAGATATAGATATAGATATAGATCTAGATATAGATATAGATATCGATATAGATATAGATATAGATATAGATATAGCTATAGATATAGATATAGATATAGATATAGATCTAGATATAGATATAGATATCGATATAGATATAGATATAGATATAGATATAGCTATAGATATAGATATAGATATAGATATAGATCTAGATATAGATATAGATATCGATATAGATATAGATATAGATATAGATATAGCTATAGATATAGATATAGATATAGATATAGATCTAGATATAGATATAGATATCGATATAGATATAGATATAGATATAGATATAGCTATAGATATAGATATAGATATAGATATAGATCTAGATATAGATATAGATATCGATATAGATATAGATATAGATATAGATATAGCTATAGATATAGATATAGATATAGATATAGATCTAGATATAGATATAGATATCGATATAGATATAGATATAGATATAGATATAGCTATAGATATAGATATAGATATAGATATAGATCTAGATATAGATATAGATATCGATATAGATATAGATATAGATATAGATATAGCTATAGATATAGATATAGATATAGATATAGATCTAGATATAGATATAGATATCGATATAGATATAGATATAGATATAGATATAGCTATAGATATAGATATAGATATAGATATAGATCTAGATATAGATATAGATATCGATATAGATATAGATATAGATATAGATATAGCTATAGATATAGATATAGATATAGATATAGATCTAGATATAGATATAGATATCGATATAGATATAGATATAGATATAGATATAGCTATAGATATAGATATAGATATAGATATAGATCTAGATATAGATATAGATATCGATATAGATATAGATATAGATATAGATATAGCTATAGATATAGATATAGATATAGATATAGATCTAGATATAGATATAGATATCGATATAGATATAGATATAGATATAGATATAGCTATAGATATAGATATAGATATAGATATAGATATAGATATAGATATAGATATAGATATAGATATAGATATAGATATAGATCTAGATATAGATATAGATATCGATATAGATATAGATATAGATATAGATACAGATATAGATATATATTCAGATATAGATATAGATAGAGAGATATATATAGATATAGATATAGATGTAGATATGATATACTAATATATATAGATGTAAATATTGATATATATATGTATATATGTATGTAGATATACATTTATTGATAAAAGTAAATGTATAACTAGATATGGATATGGATATGATTTTTGAATTTGACATGGAATTTGAATAAATATAATGAAAAGTGTGAATATGGCTATATGTATATAGATATTGACCAGGTTAAATAAATAAGGTCATGCTATATCTTGTAGAGCTCAACTACATCACCACGACATTCGTTGTGACAAAAAACCGTTCGAGGTGTTTGTGACAAACTCCCATTAACGGTGAGAACTTTTAATTTGTCGAGCAAAATACAAGTATTCATGATTAAGCGATGCGACATATAGATAATCCAAGATGAAACTTGCTATAATCTTGGAAATAATCAAGATTTTATGTATGGACATCACATGATTATTGGTTTTTGCAAGCTTGCAGCGACAAAGCCACCGCGTGCTTTGATGAAGCAAGGGGGTCCCTTGTTGTCGTAGGATCTTTAATGCCGAGCAAGCATGCCTTGTACACTCTGTTGAGAAACTAGCGGAAGCAAGAATTATGGAGCTGAATCTCGTTAAAAGTACAAGTATCATACAAGGAATAACAGCTATGCAAACAGCTCAACGATGTGCTTTGACATAGCTCCTGGCCCTAAACTTGGGCGCAATGCCTTGCTGGGCCGTCAAGGCCGTCTGAGCAAGGGTCTGGGCACAGCCACCGTCGCAACAGTGATCGGCCTTCAGGATGTGTGGGCTTCCTCCTCCCAGGCTAGCAGGCCTGGCCAGGCTTACAGGGGTCTTGGAGGTATTGACCTCCTCCCAGGCTGGCAGTGCTTGCCATGCTTATAGGGATCCTGAAGGGATCACCAGCATCGTCCTCCATCCAGGCTGGCACGGAAGTGCCAGGCCTATAGGGGTCTTAGGAGGAACTCCTGCAGCATCATGGTTGAAGGCGCTCTGGTGCTAAGGCATGGAGCCTTGCATGTGGTGTTGGAGGGATGATACTGGCGATGCTTGGATGCTGAGAAATGGCAAGACCTTCGCCTTTTATACTTGAGGTCCTGGCAAGTTGACCACTTGAAGGAGAAGCTTCCTTTAGGTGCTTCAGGTCAACTCCCTCTCCTTTCCTGGAATAGGGAAGCTTCTTTCAAGAGAAACTTCGTGTAGTACAAGGTTTGTTCCTGGCACCTTAGTAGATTCAGGGCGAAGCTTCCTCCTTGAGGAAGCTTTGTCAAGTGTTCAGGTGTAGCTTCCCAGGAGGTTTCTTACCCTTCTGGCCTTCCTGTGATGACCGTTGATCTCGCCATGTTGTTGCATTAGATCCGTCGACCAGGATCCTCCTAAAGCTTGCACCGGATTGGCCCATGTTGGTAGAAGGGGCCTTGGCTCCATGCATGAGGCTGTTCATGTAGTGGAAGCCTCATGTTCAGGGTGCATGATGCTTGTCCAATCAGCTACAGGACTCCCTGACCAGGGTGGCTGTGCAGTACTATGTAGCAAGTAGCTCTCCTCTTCCTGGAGCCAGCTTAGGGGCAAGCGCAAGCCTCTTGCGCATGCCAGCATAGTATAGTACGTTTCAAATCCTTTAGGCTACTCCAGGCCTGGATGCCAGAATCTGACTCGCCTGTACGGAAGGAAATTCCCAGTGGACGTGGGCCCGGGAATCCATCGTGGAATCTGTAACTTTCCGTACAGTGCTCCAAACGCAGTGCCGTCTTCAGCATGTCGGAGCTTGGCAGCACATAGTAATCGCTTCACTTAGGAATGATGACCAAGTATAACGATAATGATTGGCTCCACAAATGTCTATTTAGAAGGAAATGATTTTGCACTGCTTGAACCTACGTGAGTGATCAAAACATTATATTATTTACATAAACGTTTTCATAAAAATTGATTTTAAATAATTTACATGTATATATGATCATTCTAGTTCGAAGAAAAATTTTAAAGTCGAATGAAGATAAAAATGAAGTGTTTCAAATGTATTCGATGTCATTAGAGGACTTGAAATCCTAGTATTTTATCTTAAACTTCAATTTAGATTTTTTTAATAATGAACTATATTTTTAATGAATAATTTTCAATTAATTTAATGTAAATAAATTTCATTTTCTTTGTTTTAACCACACCATGGTGAGACAATGTTTAGTTAAGAAATGTTCGTATTTGAAAATTGAGAAATTTCTTTTGAAGGATTGTTTGTAGAGCTTCTAGAGGATTTTATCCTCCTGGGGATTGAAACCGTGTATGTTTTAAGATTCATCAGGGGACTTGCCATTGGTTGTCTTTTCATGATTAAAAGTACTTTTTTGTAGTTGCATTCAGTTCAAATCGAGTACAGAGTTGAAGATCTACGTTGAAGAATACATTCTGGATATCGTTGTCCTGAATGAGCATTGATTTCGGTTTTAGCCTTTGGACTATTCATGCTCGCAAGCATGGTTTTCATCATAAAGTATCTAAATACGTGCTTTACTGCCAGTGGACATCATGAAATTTTGTTCCACGCATATGACGTTCGATCTTTTACTGCGCGTGTTTGGAAACATTTTCTGGTTAGCGCGCTTGGATTGTGTCTTGACTGTTTGGTAACAAATCCGCGAGAGAGCTCAGCGTAAGGATAAAGCGGAAGTAGACAGGATTGGGCTTGATGCACCAGGAATGGTCCAAGAACATGCGGGGGAGCAAAATGCACTTTTAGCAATGTTTTTAAAGTAGCACACAAAACTGGCCGGTAGTCAAACGAGCACACAAAAATGGCCACGCCGTATGATATCACACAAAAATGGCTGCTTGCTGTACGAGCACACAAAAATGGCCACCGCGTGAAGTAGCACACAAAAATGGCAAGCACAAAAATGGCCACACACTAAAAAGCACACAAAAATGGCCATCGCGTGCATATGATGCCACGCAAGCAGTTGGCCCTGGCAAAAATTTGGTCGCCTGTCTATTTCGTAGTAGTGTTTTCTCTCTTTCAAAGAAAAGTCGACTTAGTCTTAGTGTAAGTAAAAGATGCGTCAATCTCCGATGTCAAAACAGGACCCTAGCGACAGAAGTTCGCACCTCACAAAAAACAATTCTCTAAGTGGAAATTTTTGTTTGCTACCTTAGGAACAAAAATAGCCATGTCTCTAAGGTGGCACACAAAAATAGCCACCCATGAAAAAGCACACAAAAATGTCCACCTGGAGGCGAACTCTAGGTGCGAAAAGAGACGAGGACGAACTTCTTTTTGTGAGGTGCAAACTTTTGTCACTAGGGTCCTGTTCTGACATCGGAGATTGTCGCATCTTTTACCCACACTAAGACTAAATGGAATTTTCTTTAAAAGAGAGAAAATACTACTACAAAGTAGACGGGCGACCAATGTTTTGTGAGGGCCAGCTGATTACGTGGCATCACTTGCACGCAGTGGCCATTTTTGTGTGCTTTTTCGCGGGTGGTCATTTTTGCTCTGGCCATTTTTGTGTGCTACTTCAGGCGATGGCTTTTTTTGTGTGCTTGTACAGCAAGCGGCCATTTTTGTATGCTATCTCACGGCGTTGCCATTTTTGTGTCTTCGTTCAGCTACCGGCTATTTTTGTGTGCTAATTTAAAAACATTGCTAAAAGTGTATTTGTCTCCGTGCCGGCTGGAAAGTTAAAACCTCCTAGATTGTGGGTCCATTGCGCATGCAAGTCCTTCCAAGCCGTTTCACTGGAGGCAGCATCCAAGACGACCAGTGGCCTCGCGGGAAGCTTGAGGGGGCAACCCTAAGGGACGAGAAACCTCGCAGGGCTGTGCTCCGATTGCTTACCCATCGGACACGAGCGTCGGGAAAGTGGGTTGGCTCGGCATGTTTCACCCACTTTCTGGTCGAGGAAGTTCACGGATTTCTCGTCGCTGATGTCAGCAAGTAAGTTGGTGAGTTTCGATCATGTTCCCACTCACCCATTCCCAGCCGCGGCCCTTTTGTCAAGAACCTGAGGAAATGGTTTTGGAAACCGATCAGCCTGCCAATGTAACGAATAGCTGATCTAAAATCGAAATCGAATCTGAAATCGATCTAACATTTTGCGTGAAAACCGTTGTGCTGTTTTCATTGACCACATTGCATGGCTCATAAACGATGCTAGACGATGACAAGAGGAAGGCAGATTAGGAAAAAGAACGGCTGACATCGACGTCGAATCGTCGTTGCGAATCTGTTGCGCGGAGGCAGCTTTGAATGAAGTGAGCGGCAACCCGAGCCGGGTTTCGATCGCTTGCCAGATGTGAGTGCAAAAGCTTCCCAGAACAACACAGCAAAAGAAAACATTAATAAAAGAGGAAACTCATAATGATAAGGAAGAAGGTACGAGGAACCTGTGATACGCTCGGATTCCGAAGTAATCGAGGAACCATCAACAATAGATAGGATCTGTTTTGCAATGAGAGTCTACTTGCATGTTCAATAAGGTATGCAAGCGAGGTTTCTTCATGAACGGTTCCTGTACATATGAGAAGGCCACAAGCAGCCTTATACCATGGGTCGTAAGAACAGAAAATACGTTAGGTACCCCGCCTTTCGGATCATGTAGCGTCGTCCGCCCCGACCTGAAAACGTAGGTATCTATTTGCCCCGCCTTTAGAAAGTATCCATTCGCCCTGACTTCAGAAAGTAGGTCTCCAAGTACCCCGTCTATCGTTTTGACGTCACCATCCACCCCGTCGTACGGAAAATAGTTCACGCCTTACGTTCGATTCCTTTGGGTATATCGCATACGGTCGAGGTATATTGCATAGTACCACTCAAAATCGTTGTCGGTTGTAGACGATCGAAACAGGGCCTTAGGATTCATGGCATATGTCAACTCGTGCTGTTTTGTCACGACTCTGGTCGTGACATAGTTGAGTATATGTCAGAGGAAGTTCATGCCTTTCCTTTCCTCCACTATGTAATGACAACTTGCATCATTACCCTCTACCTTTGGAAGAACGTAGACTAACAACCTGTTCGCTGAGTACCCGTTCATTTATAAATATAGTAACATGAAATCCGCCAACCTAATCGAGTGAACATTTCCATCAGCTGTATCACGAGAAAAAATCCAGAGCCCCGCCAGAAATAGACATGAATCGACAGACTGCAGGATATATCGAACAGTATCATCACGATGCTGGGCAAATTGTGACCCAAATTCTGAAGGCGGGGCTGATAGTGACACAAATCTGAAAGACGGGGTGGATCGTGATCCATTGTTGAAAGTCGTGGTGTGTGGCATACGGAGTTATGGTTAATCACCCTAAATTCATACACTCGACAATTGCTGTATAAAAAAGTGTATTCTTATGTGCAAACATTTTTCAAAAACCATCACCATTAATTCATGTCATTAGACCCCACATATACATTCCTTTTATAAGGTGTTATTTATCATGGATTATATGTACTATGTACTAGTTTTTGTAAGAAGTCCATGTTCACTAATATGTTCACTACCCAATACACTTGTCAATACACATTTTCAGGGGTGAGGTGATTGGTCATATATGGGCATACGTGAATGAGAAATACGGGGTACCTCGCAAAGTTGCCATCTTAAGAATGAGGCTCATGCTGCTCGGACTTGCTTGCCGAATTTATGGACACAAACCCAAATCACAATGGCACTTCGGTTTTTGAACTGCGACATAATGGAACTCTTGTAATGGCACCAAGTATACGAGAACGGGACCATGGTGAAGAATCATCGTGCGTCAGATGCTGCAAGATGAGAAATATCTCAAGGAAAATCACAATCTACTGCAGGCATAAAGATGAGACGAGTAAAAGGCGACTACGTTTTGAATTTTCACAAATTTCCACCCGAAACTTGTATGGCTTTGCGTGAATGCATGGTCGAAGGACACCCCAGTCGCGTGAGACTTTTTCGACATAACTCTCCTCTCAGATGCAACACTTGCGTGCATATAGTTTGAACCAATGCAACAAAAACAGTTTTCGTGTGGTAGAAAGCAAGGCTGTCGTGTAAGTGCGGAAGAATGGCCGGAAATTTCTCTATAATTAAAATATTCCATCTGCTCGTGAACGTCTGCGCAAACAGATCGTCAACCATAGCCCGCATATGAGGTGGATAATATACCGGAAGCTTTGAATGCTAATGTAGAAAAAAGGTGAGTAGGTAAGGCGGTTTGTATCTACTCACACCAACGGAATGAGATGCGTTTCTTGCAAGAAACTCATCACATTCCGCAGGACGACCTTAGAAAGGTGAGAATGAATTGGCGATTTTGATAATCTTGAGAAGAACATACACCAAAGGAATTTTGACGTCTTCCCCCAACCGTTGCGGACACACACTGTAGCTAGTCCCCCCGGCTAGGGTGGGCGTCATAGAGGAACAAAGTTCCAATGTTGCACTAAAAGTGCACAGGGTTACAAAGTAAGAAAAGTATACATAATTTTTTTAATGATTATTTTCATTAACATGTTTCTTAAATCAAAATTCATCTATGTGTACATGTATATATGTACATGTACATCTATTTTAACATCCACACCCACACCTATACCTTTGCCTATAACAATACCTATACCTATACCTATACCTATACCTATATCATACCTATACCTATACCTATACCTATACCGATACCTATACCCATACCTATACCTATACCTATACCTATACATATACCTATACCTATACCTATACCTATACCTTTACCAATACCTATACCTATACCTATACCTATACCTATACCTATACCTATACCTATACCCGTACCTGTACGTGTACCTGTACCTATACATATACCTATACCTATACCTATACCTATACCTATACCTATACCTATACCTATACCTATACCTATACCTATACCTATACATATACCTATACCTATACCTATACCTATACCTATACCTATACC
>SZWC01039159.1:1442-13140 GCA_023375785.1 Penium margaritaceum
GAGTTGTGCCAGAGTTGTGCCAGAGTTGTGCCAGAGTTGTTCCAGAGTTGTGCCAGAGTTGTGCAAGAGGTGTACCAGAGTTGTGCCTCATACGGCAGAGTTGTGCCAGAGTTGTGTTCTAGTTATGCCAGAGTTGTGCCAGAGTTGTGCCAGGGTTGTGCCAGAGTTGTGCCAGAGTTGTGCCAGTGATGTGCCTGGTTTGTACCAGAGTTGTTCCAGAGTTGTGCCAGAGTTGCGCCAAAGTTGTGCCAGAGTTGTGCCAGAGTTGTGCCAGAATTGTGCCAGAGTTGTGCTAGAGTTGTGCCAGAGTTGTGCCACAGTCGTACCAGAGTTGTGCCAGAGTTGTGCCAACGTTGTGCCAAAGTTGTGCCAGAGTTGTGCTAGATTTGTGCCAGAGTTGTGCAAGAGTCGTGCAAGCGTTTTGCCAGAGTTTTGCCAGAGTTGTGCCAGCGTTAAGCCAGAGTTGTGCCAGCGTTGTGCCAGATTTGCGCCAGAGTTGTGCCACTTTTGTACGAGAGTTGTGCCAGAGTTGTGCCAGAGTTGGGCCAGAGTCGTGCCAGAGTTGTGCCAGAGTTGTGCCAGCGTTAAGCCAGAGTTGTGCCAGCGTTGTGCCAGATTTGCGCCAGAGTTGTGCCACTTTTGTACGAGAGTTGTGCCAGAGTTGTGCCAGAGTTGGGCCAGAGTCGTGCCAGAGTTGTGCCAGAGTTGTGCCAGCGTTAAGCCAGAGTTGTGCCAGCGTTGTGCCAGATTTGCGCCAGAGTTGTGCCACTTTTGTACGAGAGTTGTGCCAGAGTTGTGCCAGAGTTGGGCCAGAGTCGTGCCAGAGTTGTGCCAGAGTTGTGCCAGCGTTAAGCCAGAGTTGTGCCAGCGTTGTGCCAGATTTGCGCCAGAGTTGTGCCACTTTTGTACGAGAGTTGTGCCAGAGTTGTGCCAGAGTTGGGCCAGAGTCGTGCCAGAGTTGTGCCAGAGTTGTGCCAGCGTTAAGCCAGAGTTGTGCCAGCGTTGTGCCAGATTTGCGCCAGAGTTGTGCCACTTTTGTACGAGAGTTGTGCCAGAGTTGTGCCAGAGTTGGGCCAGAGTCGTGCCAGAGTTGTGCCAGAGTTGTGCCAGCGTTAAGCCAGAGTTGTGCCAGCGTTGTGCCAGATTTGCGCCAGAGTTGTGCCACTTTTGTACGAGAGTTGTGCCAGAGTTGTGCCAGAGTTGGGCCAGAGTCGTGCCAGAGTTGTGCCAGAGTTGTGCCAGCGTTAAGCCAGAGTTGTGCCAGCGTTGTGCCAGATTTGCGCCAGAGTTGTGCCACTTTTGTACGAGAGTTGTGCCAGAGTTGTGCCAGAGTTGGGCCAGAGTCGTGCCAGAGTTGTGCCAGAGTTGTGCCAGCGTTAAGCCAGAGTTGTGCCAGCGTTGTGCCAGATTTGCGCCAGAGTTGTGCCACTTTTGTACGAGAGTTGTGCCAGAGTTGTGCCAGAGTTGGGCCAGAGTCGTGCCAGAGTTGTGCCAGAGTTGTGCCAGCGTTAAGCCAGAGTTGTGCCAGCGTTGTGCCAGATTTGCGCCAGAGTTGTGCCACTTTTGTACGAGAGTTGTGCCAGAGTTGTGCCAGAGTTGGGCCAGAGTCGTGCCAGAGTTGTGCCAGAGTTGTGCCAGCGTTAAGCCAGAGTTGTGCCAGCGTTGTGCCAGATTTGCGCCAGAGTTGTGCCACTTTTGTACGAGAGTTGTGCCAGAGTTGTGCCAGAGTTGGGCCAGAGTCGTGCCAGAGTTGTGCCAGAGTTGTGCCAGCGTTAAGCCAGAGTTGTGCCAGCGTTGTGCCAGATTTGCGCCAGAGTTGTGCCACTTTTGTACGAGAGTTGTGCCAGAGTTGTGCCAGAGTTGGGCCAGAGTCGTGCCAGAGTTGTGCCAGAGTTGTGCCAGCGTTAAGCCAGAGTTGTGCCAGCGTTGTGCCAGATTTGCGCCAGAGTTGTGCCACTTTTGTACGAGAGTTGTGCCAGAGTTGTGCCAGAGTTGGGCCAGAGTCGTGCCAGAGTTGTGCCAGAGTTGTGCCAGCGTTAAGCCAGAGTTGTGCCAGCGTTGTGCCAGATTTGCGCCAGAGTTGTGCCACTTTTGTACGAGAGTTGTGCCAGAGTTGTGCCAGAGTTGGGCCAGAGTCGTGCCAGAGTTGTGCCAGAGTTGTGCCAGCGTTAAGCCAGAGTTGTGCCAGCGTTGTGCCAGATTTGCGCCAGAGTTGTGCCACTTTTGTACGAGAGTTGTGCCAGAGTTGTGCCAGAGTTGGGCCAGAGTCGTGCCAGAGTTGTGCCAGAGTTGTGCCAGCGTTGTGCCAGAGTTGTGCCAGAGTTGTGCCAGATTTGTGCCAGAGTTGTGCCAGAGTTGTGCCAAAGCTGTGCCAGAGTTGTGCCAGAGTTGTGCCAGAGTTTTGCCAGAGTTGTGCCAGAGTTGTGCCAGAGTTGTGCCAGAGTTGTGCCAGAGTTGTGCAAGAGTTGTGCCAGTGTAGTTCCAGAGTTATGCCAGAGTTGTGACAGAGTTGTACCAGAGTTGTGCCTCATACGGAAGAGTTGTGCCAGAGTTGTGCTCTAGTTGTGCCAGATTTGTGCCATAGTTGTGCCAGGGTTGTGCCAGAGTTGTGCCAGAGTTGTGCCAGTGATGTGCCTGATTTTTACCAGAGTTGTTCCAACGTTGTGCCAGAGTTGTGCCAGAGTTGTGCCAGAATTGTGCCAGAGTTGTGCTAGAGTTGTGCCAGAGTTGTGCCAGAGTTGTGCCAGAGTTGTGCCACAGTCGTACCGGAGTTGTGCCAGAGTTGTGCCAAAGTTGTGCCAGAGTTGTGCTAGAGTTTTGCCAGAGTTGTGCCAGCGTTAAGCCAGAGTTGTGCCAGCGTTGTGCTAGAGTTGTGCCAGAGGTGCGCCAGAGTTGTGCCAGATTTGTGCCAGAGTTGTGCCAGAGATGAGCTTTAGTTGTGCCAGATTTGTGCCAGAGTTGTGCCAGAGATGAGCTTTAGTTGTGCCAGATTTGTGCCAGAGTTGTGCCAGAGATGAGCTTTAGTTGTGCCAGATTTGTGCCAGAGTTGTGCCAGAGATGAGCTTTAGTTGTGCCAGATTTGTGCCAGAGTTGTGCCAGAGATGAGCTTTAGTTGTGCCAGATTTGTGCCAGAGTTGTGCCAGAGATGAGCTTTAGTTGTGCCAGATTTGTGCCAGAGTTGTGCCAGAGATGAGCTTTAGTTGTGCCAGATTTGTGCCAGAGTTGTGCCAGAGATGAGCTTTAGTTGTGCCAGATTTGTGCCAGAGTTGTGCCAGAGATGAGCTTTAGTTGTGCCAGATTTGTGCCAGAGTTGTGCCAGAGATGAGCTTTAGTTGTGCCAGATTTGTGCCAGAGTTGTGCCAGAGATGAGCTTTAGTTGTGCCAGATTTGTGCCAGAGTTGTGCCAGAGATGAGCTTTAGTTGTGCCAGATTTGTGCCAGAGTTGTGCCAGAGATGAGCTTTAGTTGTGCCAGATTTGTGCCAGAGTTGTGCCAGAGATGAGCTTTAGTTGTGCCAGATTTGTGCCAGAGTTGTGCCAGAGATGAGCTTTAGTTGTGCCAGATTTGTGCCAGAGTTGTGCCAGAGATGAGCTTTAGTTGTGCCAGATTTGTGCCAGAGTTGTGCCAGAGATGAGCTTTAGTTGTGCCAGATTTGTGCCAGAGTTGTGCCAGAGATGAGCTTTAGTTGTGCCAGATTTGTGCCAGAGTTGTGCCAGAGATGAGCTTTAGTTGTGCCAGATTTGTGCCAGAGTTGTGCCAGAGATGAGCTTTAGTTGTGCCAGATTTGTGCCAGAGTTGTGCCAGAGATGAGCTTTAGTTGTGCCAGATTTGTGCCAGAGTTGTGCCAGAGATGAGCTTTAGTTGTGCCAGATTTGTGCCAGAGTTGTGCCAGAGATGAGCTTTAGTTGTGCCAGATTTGTGCCAGAGTTGTGCCAGAGATGAGCTTTAGTTGTGCCAGATTTGTGCCAGAGTTGTGCCAGAGATGAGCTTTAGTTGTGCCAGATTTGTGCCAGAGTTGTGCCAGAGATGAGCTTTAGTTGTGCCAGATTTGTGCCAGAGTTGTGCCAGAGATGAGCTTTAGTTGTGCCAGATTTGTGCCAGAGTTGTGCCAGAGATGAGCTTTAGTTGTGCCAGATTTGTGCCAGAGTTGTGCCAGAGATGAGCTTTAGTTGTGCCAGATTTGTGCCAGAGTTGTGCCAGAGATGAGCTTTAGTTGTGCCAGATTTGTGCCAGAGTTGTGCCAGAGATGAGCTTTAGTTGTGCCAGATTTGTGCCAGAGTTGTGCCAGAGATGAGCTTTAGTTGTGCCAGATTTGTGCCAGAGTTGTGCCAGAGATGAGCTTTAGTTGTGCCAGATTTGTGCCAGAGTTGTGCCAGAGATGAGCTTTAGTTGTGCCAGATTTGTGCCAGAGTTGTGCCAGAGATGAGCTTTAGTTGTGCCAGATTTGTGCCAGAGTTGTGCCAGAGATGAGCTTTAGTTGTGCCAGATTTGTGCCAGAGTTGTGCCAGAGATGAGCTTTAGTTGTGCCAGATTTGTGCCAGAGTTGTGCCAGAGATGAGCTTTAGTTGTGCCAGATTTGTGCCAGAGTTGTGCCAGAGATGAGCTTTAGTTGTGCCAGATTTGTGCCAGAGTTGTGCCAGAGATGAGCTTTAGTTGTGCCAGATTTGTGCCAGAGTTGTGCCAGAGATGAGCTTTAGTTGTGCCAGATTTGTGCCAGAGTTGTGCCAGAGATGAGCTTTAGTTGTGCCAGATTTGTGCCAGAGTTGTGCCAGAGATGAGCTTTAGTTGTGCCAGATTTGTGCCAGAGTTGTGCCAGAGATGAGCTTTAGTTGTGCCAGATTTGTGCCAGAGTTGTGCCAGAGATGAGCTTTAGTTGTGCCAGATTTGTGCCAGAGTTGTGCCAGAGATGAGCTTTAGTTGTGCCAGATTTGTGCCAGAGTTGTGCCAGAGATGAGCTTTAGTTGTGCCAGATTTGTGCCAGAGTTGTGCCAGAGATGAGCTTTAGTTGTGCCAGATTTGTGCCAGAGTTGTGCCAGAGATGAGCTTTAGTTGTGCCAGATTTGTGCCAGAGTTGTGCCAGAGATGAGCTTTAGTTGTGCCAGATTTGTGCCAGAGTTGTGCCAGAGATGAGCTTTAGTTGTGCCAGATTTGTGCCAGAGTTGTGCCAGAGATGAGCTTTAGTTGTGCCAGATTTGTGCCAGAGTTGTGCCAGAGATGAGCTTTAGTTGTGCCAGATTTGTGCCAGAGTTGTGCCAGAGATGAGCTTTAGTTGTGCCAGATTTGTGCCAGAGTTGTGCCAGAGATGAGCTTTAGTTGTGCCAGATTTGTGCCAGAGTTGTGCCAGAGATGAGCTTTAGTTGTGCCAGATTTGTGCCAGAGTTGTGCCAGAGATGAGCTTTAGTTGTGCCAGATTTGTGCCAGAGTTGTGCCAGAGATGAGCTTTAGTTGTGCCAGATTTGTGCCAGAGTTGTGCCAGAGATGAGCTTTAGTTGTGCCAGATTTGTGCCAGAGTTGTGCCAGAGATGAGCTTTAGTTGTGCCAGATTTGTGCCAGAGTTGTGCCAGAGATGAGCTTTAGTTGTGCCAGATTTGTGCCAGAGTTGTGCCAGAGATGAGCTTTAGTTGTGCCAGATTTGTGCCAGAGTTGTGCCAGAGATGAGCTTTAGTTGTGCCAGATTTGTGCCAGAGTTGTGCCAGAGATGAGCTTTAGTTGTGCCAGATTTGTGCCAGAGTTGTGCCAGAGATGAGCTTTAGTTGTGCCAGATTTGTGCCAGAGTTGTGCCAGAGATGAGCTTTAGTTGTGCCAGATTTGTGCCAGAGTTGTGCCAGAGATGAGCTTTAGTTGTGCCAGATTTGTGCCAGAGTTGTGCCAGAGATGAGCTTTAGTTGTGCCAGATTTGTGCCAGAGTTGTGCCAGAGATGAGCTTTAGTTGTGCCAGATTTGTGCCAGAGTTGTGCCAGAGATGAGCTTTAGTTGTGCCAGATTTGTGCCAGAGTTGTGCCAGAGATGAGCTTTAGTTGTGCCAGATTTGTGCCAGAGTTGTGCCAGAGATGAGCTTTAGTTGTGCCAGATTTGTGCCAGAGTTGTGCCAGAGATGAGCTTTAGTTGTGCCAGATTTGTGCCAGAGTTGTGCCAGAGATGAGCTTTAGTTGTGCCAGATTTGTGCCAGAGTTGTGCCAGAGATGAGCTTTAGTTGTGCCAGATTTGTGCCAGAGTTGTGCCAGAGATGAGCTTTAGTTGTGCCAGATTTGTGCCAGAGTTGTGCCAGAGATGAGCTTTAGTTGTGCCAGATTTGTGCCAGAGTTGTGCCAGAGATGAGCTTTAGTTGTGCCAGATTTGTGCCAGAGTTGTGCCAGAGATGAGCTTTAGTTGTGCCAGATTTGTGCCAGAGTTGTGCCAGAGATGAGCTTTAGTTGTGCCAGATTTGTGCCAGAGTTGTGCCAGAGATGAGCTTTAGTTGTGCCAGATTTGTGCCAGAGTTGTGCCAGAGATGAGCTTTAGTTGTGCCAGATTTGTGCCAGAGTTGTGCCAGAGATGAGCTTTAGTTGTGCCAGATTTGTGCCAGAGTTGTGCCAGAGATGAGCTTTAGTTGTGCCAGATTTGTGCCAGAGTTGTGCCAGAGATGAGCTTTAGTTGTGCCAGATTTGTGCCAGAGTTGTGCCAGAGATGAGCTTTAGTTGTGCCAGATTTGTGCCAGAGTTGTGCCAGAGATGAGCTTTAGTTGTGCCAGATTTGTGCCAGAGTTGTGCCAGAGATGAGCTTTAGTTGTGCCAGATTTGTGCCAGAGTTGTGCCAGAGATGAGCTTTAGTTGTGCCAGATTTGTGCCAGAGTTGTGCCAGAGATGAGCTTTAGTTGTGCCAGATTTGTGCCAGAGTTGTGCCAGAGATGAGCTTTAGTTGTGCCAGATTTGTGCCAGAGTTGTGCCAGAGATGAGCTTTAGTTGTGCCAGATTTGTGCCAGAGTTGTGCCAGAGATGAGCTTTAGTTGTGCCAGATTTGTGCCAGAGTTGTGCCAGAGATGAGCTTTAGTTGTGCCAGATTTGTGCCAGAGTTGTGCCAGAGATGAGCTTTAGTTGTGCCAGATTTGTGCCAGAGTTGTGCCAGAGATGAGCTTTAGTTGTGCCAGATTTGTGCCAGAGTTGTGCCAGAGATGAGCTTTAGTTGTGCCAGATTTGTGCCAGAGTTGTGCCAGAGATGAGCTTTAGTTGTGCCAGATTTGTGCCAGAGTTGTGCCAGAGATGAGCTTTAGTTGTGCCAGATTTGTGCCAGAGTTGTGCCAGAGATGAGCTTTAGTTGTGCCAGATTTGTGCCAGAGTTGTGCCAGAGATGAGCTTTAGTTGTGCCAGATTTGTGCCAGAGTTGTGCCAGAGATGAGCTTTAGTTGTGCCAGATTTGTGCCAGAGTTGTGCCAGAGATGAGCTTTAGTTGTGCCAGATTTGTGCCAGAGTTGTGCCAGAGATGTGCTAGAGTTGTGCCAGAGTTGTGCCAGAGTTGTGCCAGAGTTGTGCCAGAGTTGTGCCAGAGTTGTTCCAGAGTTATGCCAGAGTTGTGCCAGAGTTGTACCAGAGTTGTGCCTCATACGACAAAGTTGTGCCAGAGTTGTGCTCTAGTTGTGCCAGAGTTGTGCCAGAGTTGTACCAGGGTTGTGCCAGATTTGTGCCAGAGTTGTGCCAGTGATGTGCCTGATTTCTACCAGAGTTGTTCCAGAGTTGTGCCAGAGGTGTGCTTAAGTTGTGCCAGAGTTTTGCCAGAGTTGTGCCAGAATTGTGCCAGAGTTGTGCTAGAGTAGTGCCAGAGTTGTGCCAACGTTGTGCCAAAGTTGTGTCAGAGTTGTGCTAGAGTTGTGCCAGAGTTGTGCAAGAGTCGTGCAAGCGTTTTGCCAGAGTTTTGCCAGAGTTGTGCCAGCGTTGTGCCAGAGTTGTGCCAGATTTTCACCAGAGTTGTGCCAGATTTGTATCAGAGTTGTTCCAGAGTTGTGCCAGAGTTGTGTCAAAGTTGTGCCAGGGGTGTGCCAGAGTTGTGCCAGAATTGTGCCGGAGTTGTGCGAGAGTTTTGCCAGAGTTGTGCCAGAGTTGTGCCAGAGTTGTGCCAGGGTTGTGCCAGAGTTGTGCCAATGTTGTGCCAAAGCTGTGTCAGAGTTGTGCTAGAGTTGTGCCAGAGTTGTGCCAGAGTCGTGCCAGGGTTGTGCCAGAGTTGTGCCAGAGTTGTGCCAGTGATGTGCCTGATTTTTACGAGAGTTGTTCCAGAGTTGTGCCAGAGTTGTGCCAAAGTTGTGCCAGAGTTTTGCCAGAGTTGTGCCAGAATTGTGCCAGAGTTGTGCAAGAGTAGTGCCAGAGTTGTGCCAATGTTGTGCCAAAGCTGTGTCAGAGTTGTGCTAGAGTTGTGCCAGAGTTGTGCAAGAGTCGTGCAAGCGTTTTGCCAGAGTTTTGCCAGAGCTGTGCCAGCGTTGTGCTAGAGTTGTGCCAGATGTGCACCAGAGTTGTGCCAGATTTGTACCAGAGTTGTTCCAGAGTTGTGCCAGAGTTGTGTCAAAGTTGTGCCAGGGTTGTGCCAGAGTTGTGCCAGAATTGTGCCAGAGTTGTGCCAGAGTTTTGCCAGAGTTGTGCCAGAGTTGTGCCAGAGTTGTGCCAGAGTTGTGCCAGAGCTTTGCCAGAGTTGTGCGAGAGTTGTGCCAGAGTTGTGCCAGAGTTGTGTCAGAGTTGTGCCAGAGTTGTGCCAAAGTTGTGCCAGAGTTGTGCCAGAGTTGTGCCGGAGTTGTGCCAGAGTTGTGCCAGAGTTGTGCGAGAGTTGTGCCAGAGTTGTGCCAGAGTTGTGTCAGAGTTGTGCCAGAGTTGTGCCAAAGTTGTGCCAGAGTTGTGCCAGAGTTGTGCCGGAGTTGTGCCAGAGTTGTGCCAGAGTTGTGCGAGAGTTGTGCCAGAGTTGTGCCAGAGTTGTGTCAGAGTTGTGCCAGAGTTGTGCCAAAGTTGTGCCAGAGTTGTGCCAGAGTTGTGCCGGAGTTGTGCCAGAGTTGTGCCAGAGTTGTGCGAGAGTTGTGCCAGAGTTGTGCCAGAGTTGTGTCAGAGTTGTGCCAGAGTTGTGCCAAAGTTGTGCCAGAGTTGTGCCAGAGTTGTGCCGGAGTTGTGCCAGAGTTGTGCCAGAGTTGTGCGAGAGTTGTGCCAGAGTTGTGCCAGAGTTGTGTCAGAGTTGTGCCAGAGTTGTGCCAAAGTTGTGCCAGAGTTGTGCCAGAGTTGTGCCGGAGTTGTGCCAGAGTTGTGCCAGAGTTGTGCGAGAGTTGTGCCAGAGTTGTGCCAGAGTTGTGTCAGAGTTGTGCCAGAGTTGTGCCAAAGTTGTGCCAGAGTTGTGCCAGAGTTGTGCCGGAGTTGTGCCAGAGTTGTGCCAGAGTTGTGCGAGAGTTGTGCCAGAGTTGTGCCAGAGTTGTGTCAGAGTTGTGCCAGAGTTGTGCCAAAGTTGTGCCAGAGTTGTGCCAGAGTTGTGCCGGAGTTGTGCCAGAGTTGTGCCAGAGTTGTGCGAGAGTTGTGCCAGAGTTGTGCCAGAGTTGTGTCAGAGTTGTGCCAGAGTTGTGCCAAAGTTGTGCCAGAGTTGTGCCAGAGTTGTGCCGGAGTTGTGCCAGAGTTGTGCCAGAGTTGTGCGAGAGTTGTGCCAGAGTTGTGCCAGAGTTGTGTCAGAGTTGTGCCAGAGTTGTGCCAAAGTTGTGCCAGAGTTGTGCCAGAGTTGTGCCGGAGTTGTGCCAGAGTTGTGCCAGAGTTGTGCGAGAGTTGTGCCAGAGTTGTGCCAGAGTTGTGTCAGAGTTGTGCCAGAGTTGTGCCAAAGTTGTGCCAGAGTTGTGCCAGAGTTGTGCCGGAGTTGTGCCAGAGTTGTGCCAGAGTTGTGCGAGAGTTGTGCCAGAGTTGTGCCAGAGTTGTGTCAGAGTTGTGCCAGAGTTGTGCCAAAGTTGTGCCAGAGTTGTGCCAGAGTTGTGCCGGAGTTGTGCCAGAGTTGTGCCAGAGTTGTGCGAGAGTTGTGCCAGAGTTGTGCCAGAGTTGTGTCAGAGTTGTGCCAGAGTTGTGCCAAAGTTGTGCCAGAGTTGTGCCAGAGTTGTGCCGGAGTTGTGCCAGAGTTGTGCCAGAGTTGTGCGAGAGTTGTGCCAGAGTTGTGCCAGAGTTGTGTCAGAGTTGTGCCAGAGTTGTGCCAAAGTTGTGCCAGAGTTGTGCCAGAGTTGTGCCGGAGTTGTGCCAGAGTTGTGCCAGAGTTGTGCGAGAGTTGTGCCAGAGTTGTGCCAGAGTTGTGTCAGAGTTGTGCCAGAGTTGTGCCAAAGTTGTGCCAGAGTTGTGCCAGAGTTGTGCCGGAGTTGTGCCAGAGTTGTGCCAGAGTTGTGCGAGAGTTGTGCCAGAGTTGTGCCAGAGTTGTGTCAGAGTTGTGCCAGAGTTGTGCCAAAGTTGTGCCAGAGTTGTGCCAGAGTTGTGCCGGAGTTGTGCCAGAGTTGTGCCAGAGTTGTGCGAGAGTTGTGCCAGAGTTGTGCCAGAGTTGTGTCAGAGTTGTGCCAGAGTTGTGCCAAAGTTGTGCCAGAGTTGTGCCAGAGTTGTGCCGGAGTTGTGCCAGAGTTGTGCCAGAGTTGTGCGAGAGTTGTGCCAGAGTTGTGCCAGAGTTGTGTCAGAGTTGTGCCAGAGTTGTGCCAAAGTTGTGCCAGAGTTGTGCCAGAGTTGTGCCGGAGTTGTGCCAGAGTTGTGCCAGAGTTGTGCGAGAGTTGTGCCAGAGTTGTGCCAGAGTTGTGTCAGAGTTGTGCCAGAGTTGTGCCAAAGTTGTGCCAGAGTTGTGCCAGAGTTGTGCCGGAGTTGTGCCAGAGTTGTGCCAGAGTTGTGCGAGAGTTGTGCCAGAGTTGTGCCAGAGTTGTGTCAGAGTTGTGCCAGAGTTGTGCCAAAGTTGTGCCAGAGTTGTGCCAGAGTTGTGCCGGAGTTGTGCCAGAGTTGTGCCAGAGTTGTGCGAGAGTTGTGCCAGAGTTGTGCCAGAGTTGTGTCAGAGTTGTGCCAGAGTTGTGCCAAAGTTGTGCCAGAGTTGTGCCAGAGTTGTGCCGGAGTTGTGCCAGAGTTGTGCCAGAGTTGTGCGAGAGTTGTGCCAGAGTTGTGCCAGAGTTGTGTCAGAGTTGTGCCAGAGTTGTGCCAAAGTTGTGCCAGGGTTGTGCCAGAGTTGTGCCAGAGTTGTGCCAGTGATGTGCCTGATTTTTACCAGAGTTGTTCCAGAGTTGTGCCAGAGTTGTTCCAAAGTTGTGCCAGAGTTGTGCCAGAGTTGTTCCAGAATTTTGCCAGAGTTGTGCTAGAGTTGTGCCACAGTCGTACCAGAGTTGTGCCAGAGTTGTGCCAACGTTGTGCAAAAGTTGTGCCAGAGTTGTGCTAGAGTTGTGCCAGAGTTGTGCAAGAGTCGTGCAAGCGTTTTGCCAGAGTTTTGCCAGAGTTGTTCCATAGCTTTGCCAGAGTTGTGCCAGAGTTAGGCCAGAGTTGTGCCAGAGTTGTGCCAGAGCAGTACGAGAGTTGTGCTAGAGTTGTGCCAGAGTTGTGCCAGAGTTGTGCCAGAGTTGTGCAAGATTTGTGCCAGAGTTTGCCAGAGTTGTGCCAGAGTTGTGCTAGAGTTGTGCCAGAGTTCTGCCAGAGTTGTGCCAGAGTTGTGCCAGAGTTGTGCCAGAGTTGTGCCAGAGTTGTGCCAGAGTTGTGCCAGAGTTGTGCCAG